>QZGG01003128.1:0-27378 GCA_006409495.1 Sedum album
ACTATTGACATTCAACTCTTCCATAAGAACCCTTTTCAGTTACTAGTTGGTTAATATGACATCAAGTAACACACTTCTTTGCCTTTTTATAGAACAATTTTTTACTCCATTTAAAATTTTAGAACTGTGTATAGTTAGATCCTTTAAAACCACACATTAATCTGAAGGTCCTTTGGTAGATTATTTTGTTTTTATGATAGCATGCTTCATCATATGCTATTTATTTCATTTCTCTGTCTCTACAAAGTGACCACTGAAGTCTGTTTACTTCAATAATAATCAAGTCATGCATTCCTCCAAATCTTCCATTTATGATTACTAGTGTTTTCTTATGGAAGTAGCAGTTTCTATTAATTTTAATGTTCGGTCTATTCCTTGTGCTTTTATCATCCGCAGATTGTAGAATATGTGTTTGGAATGCTGCTGATGGTAGCCTAGTACACTCTTTAACGGGCCATACTGAATCCGTAAGTTTTATACGTCTCTATTTAAGCTCATCTTTACACTTATACTTTTGCAGTATGAGTATCATGAGATGCTTCTTTAATGCAACTCATTAGCTCGGTGCTGATGATTGCTATATGCCATGGTTTGGCCTTGGGCTGGGATCATACGCCTCTAAAATAGACCAATCGCTTTTGGGGTTGATGTTGTTTGCAAGCAAGTTATATGTTCCTGGCTTCCTGCTTATATGACGAGGAATCTTTGTTCGTTGCATTTTATGTTACATAAAATTTCTGTCTATCATAAATCGTGCTTTTGTGCTGTCACCAATCAAATTTGGTAGTAATAATTCAGAAAAGAACAGATGTCAAACTGCCCTCCAGATTTAATACCTTTGTGGATTTTTTGTAGTCCTGGAGTTTAGTGGAAGCCAATTGGTCTTTGATGAATACAAATTTTTTATGGCTCCTACATCATTTCGGATTCTTTGAATGTCTTTCAAACTGATAGAGGGTTTTTACTTATTTTGGAGCATACTTTCTTGCAGACATACGTTCTTGATGTTCATCCTTTTAACCCCGAATAGCTATGAGCGCTGGCTATGATGGAAAAACTATAATATGGGATGTAAGTTTCTTCTCGTGTATGCTGCATATGTCTTTGTTTTCTTTTCAATTGCTTTGGCTTTTGACTTCTTTTGGATTACCTCTAGATATGGGAAGGAACACCCATCAAAGTTTATGAAATCTCAAGGTTTAAGTTGGTTGATGGGAAGTTTTCACCGTAAGTGACAATGTATATGCAGTGCTCCATACTGTCTTTTTAGCTATTTTTAATATTGTTGGCTGTCGTCATCGTTTCTTCTTTTAGAATCTGCTTCAGATGTGCAACTCGTAAAAGCTAAAACCATAAATTCTTCTGGTTAATTTTGGGGATGCTGATAATATTCATTCTGTTTTGCTTTGTCCTTTGTGATCATATGCATATCAGACTGCTGTTTTTGGCAATTGTGTGCTGCATGGGTGGATTGTTTTGGAATTATTCTTTCAATGACACTTCCTTTGCTGATTAATGTATATGTTTGTACTATCTCATGATCCTTCTTTAGTTGCATACTCAAGAAGGGATCATAATGTGTGCTATATTGCTATAATTTAATGTCCAACTATGATTTTGGATAATATACCTTTTTTGTTTGCTCTATCTCCAAGTAGCAACCCTCCAGAGCTCTTATACCAGTTCCTCATATTGCAGGGATGGGACTTCAATTATACTCTCTGATGATGTTGGCCAGTTATATGTGTTAAGCACTGGTCAAGGAGATTCTCAGCATGATGCTCAGTATGATCAGGTACTTAATGTAGAATTATCTCGTTTACCTCTCCCTTTCCTCTTTTTGAGTGTGTGTGCAACCACACTATTGTTGAATTAAAAAAATCGTGGATCCTTGTACAGTTCTTTTTGGGTGATTACCGCCCTATGATTCAAGATACGCATGGGAATTTTCTCGATCAGGTTTGTCACTATATAACACAATTCATGGATAATGTGGATTCCTCTCCTTAATTTGTGGCTCTTTACATAGAGTCGCAATGTATGATCATTTCGAAAGATAAATCTAACCTGATGCCATGCATAGGGTCCTTAATAATATATGTTACACCTCGGGTATTCAACTTAAGCCTCTTCAAGGCAGTAGGCACTCAACCAAATATTTTCTTAGCTAACTTAAGTAATTTATATGTATTTTATTGGAATCTTAATGGCTTTGCCTGCTTTTTTTCTTTACATAGATAAAATATATTGTTACTTATAATTTTTGAGACTTCAGAATTTTTTGTTTCTTGATTAATACTCAAAATTGTCACATTTGGATGCAGGAAACTCAACTGACACCTTATAGGAGGAACATGCTGGACCTCCTTTGTGATTCAAGTTTGTGATCTATTCTGGCTGAATTGTTTTGTTTGGTTAATTTCCTATGAAGTTCAGCTTGCTAAGCAGATTTTTTTTCTCGGGTAATAGGCATGATTCCATATCCCGAACCTTATCAGAGCTCATACCAGCGCCGCCGGCTTGGAGCCCTCAATCGAGAATGGCAGCCTACAACACTGAAATTGTCTGTGGGCCCAGACATCAGTTTGGATAGAGATTATCAGATTTTGCCATTGCCAGATCTTGATATGGTGGTAGATCCGTTACCTGAGTTCCTAGATGCTATGGATTATTGGGTACCTGAAATTGAAGTGCAAAGTGATGATAATGATTCTGAATATAATGTTACTGAGGATTATCAGTCTGGTAAGGAACATGTCAGCGTAAGCTCTGATTCATCCGGTGATTCGGAATATAGCTCAGATGAAAATGGTGCTGATAGGAGCGCCGTAAAAGATGGTTCATCCAGATCGAGGAGAAGACATGTGAGTATGATCAATTTTCTATTATAACATTATGTAACAGTTATAGTCTTATAACTGTTCCGATGTATACTTCACTTAATTTTATTACGTTCGAGCTCGTTTCAGGCTGAAATCATGACCTCTTCAGGCAGAAGGGTCAGAAAGAGGAATTTTGAAGAGTGCAGAGAAGATATTCATAAGAATAATAAAACTAAGAAAACACATGGGCGGAAAGCGTTGAAGAGGAGGTTGTCTGCTTCGAATACGTTGAGACCTCAACGAGCAGCTGCCAGCAAAGCGCTCACGCTCTTCTCAAAAATTACTGGGGCATCTACTGATGTAGAAGACGGAGATGAAACTGAAGATGAATTATCAGGAAGTGAATCCTTAGTCCAGGATTCAAATATTGAGAGCTACCTATCAGACGACTCTTTGCAAACCAAGCATCTGAAGCAAATAAAAGGGAAAGAAGTAGCCACCAACGGATACACTCCCATGCTGAAACTGGATGAACCCCTCAAATCTCAATCTATCTCGGGGAACCAAAAAAAGTTGGTTGTTCGATTTTCTAGACATCCTAAAGGTTTAGTTGCTTCGGGTGATGATTCAGTAACAAACACACAAGCCGAGTTGGCTGGCTCGTCATCTGGACCGCATCTTGACAGTGTGTGGGGTATAGTCTCCCATGGACAAGTGGGTTCCTCTTCCTGTGCAAATCCTACTGGATTTGATGATTTTAACTCTGAGGACAAAAGAGAGGTGGTAATCCAAGAAACGTCTAGAGGGACAAAAGATCAGACTTTCATATGGGGATGCGCTAGGACTCGCTCTGCTAAACGTCATAGGACGGAGGAATTTACTGCATTTAATAGATCTGAATGGACTGACTTATCTAACAAAAGCAAATGCGGGAAACCAAATGGTATAAATTCTTTAGGTACAAAAATTGAGGCAGAGTCATCTGATTCTCCAAAGCGCAAAGTTGAAAATCATGATAGAATCTCTGATGAAATGATTTCACTGAAGGAGAACCATATGGATGAAAATATTGCAAGCCACGACAAGGTTGAGTATGGAAATTGTGATGAACATAACCAAGATGGTAATTTAGTAGCTGAATCAAGAAACAGTGGTATTGTGGATCAATCTGATTCAAGAACAAAGAGCACAACAACTCCTACCAAGCTACGGATACGGTCAAAAAACACTTTGACCAATCCCATCAAGTCGCCTTTGTATGAAACATTCTTGGATGGTGAATTCGAAAAGAATGAGCCACAATACATTTTGGCTCACCAAAACACGAATCCTTCGGCAGAAACAAATCTACATAGTGCACAGTATGAGGATAATGGTGCATGGGTATCCGAGACTCAGGCAGCTGACAACAATAAATCAATGGATGATTTGTATGTAACTCGTCCACATCCAGGCAACGAAGTAATTAACGTATTTTACAGGAGGACGAGGTCTCATAAAGCTAAGACTAATTTAGAAGCTGATACAAGTGGAGGAATGGAGAGCACTTCAAATGCAAGCAGCGAAGGTAATATTAGAACAGATTTCATGAAAATGTTGCCGATGGTTCTCGCAGAACACGCTCTATGGGTCGTAGAACAACAGGTGCCAGTTTGACTGGTAGGGTGGAACATGTCTTGGATGATCATCATAAATCTAATAACAGGATGACAAACGGTACGAGGTCCACTAGAAGCAGAAGAGCTAGTGACACTTTTAATGATTTAACTGCAACAGAGAGAAGAAAGACAACTCAATCTTTGAAAAAAAATTCATGGTTGATGTCGTGCGTGCATGATGGCATACGTTATATTCCACAGATGGGTGACGAAGTGGTCTACTTAAGACAAGTAAGTGGCTTTTCTCACACTTTTACTTGGCCAGTTATTAATGCATTCATGATGATCTATGAAGTTGCAAGGATTATGGAGTGTTACTCCCTTGTTCAACCTGCATCTATAATGACTTTGGTCAAGATTGGAAGTCGTAGTTATGAACGCCCTATCTAATTTGAATAGGCTTATAAATAATTCAAGAGGTCATATGTAAATCCTAAATCAATTGCCCCTAAATAAAATGAACAATCTTGATGATACTTCGTCCCCAATATTTTGTCTATTGTTTGGAAATTGTATGTTAACTTTACCTAGCTGCGTCAAATTAAACACTGTTTACTTCTCAGACGCCCATAGCGTGCAATTGGTCTTCTTAGTCTCATGCATTTAAGGTTCCCAGTTTTAACCTGAGCTCTGACATGCATTTTATCCTGAAAGGGCATTTAGTATAACATGAAACATTTTGGTAGCATTCTGATTTTTTACATTGATTACTAAATCTTGATGTCTTTCAGTATTTAGTTATTTCTATTTTTGCAGGGACATCAACAATATCTGAATGGAGTTCGAGGGTCCAGAGATGTGGGCCCATGGCAGTCCATTAAAGGATATATAAGAGCGGTCGAGTATTGCAAGGTTGTAGAACTTAATTATGCAACATTTCCGGGTTCTGGTGAAAGTTGTTGCAAATTAACATTGGAGTTTGTTGACCCTGCATCTGGCGCGTGTGGAAAATCATTCAAATTGACATTGCCTGAAGACACTGGACTCCCAGATTTTCTTGTTGAGAGGACCCGGTTTGATACCGCTGTGCAAAGAAAGTGGACACAACGAGATAAGTGCAAAGTCTGGTGGAAAAATGAGGGAGACGAAGATGGGAACTGGTGGGAAGGGCGAATAATACGCGTTGAGCCTGAATCCGTTGACTTCCCAGATAGTCCGTGGGAGAGGTACACAATTCTTTATAAATCTGATCCTCCGGAAACAAGCCGTCACAGCCCTTGGGAATTATGTGACCATGAGACTCAATGGGAACCCCCCCAACAGCCTCAAATTGAGGAAGGGTACATGGAGAAACTCCTGGACGCATTTATCAAGTTAGAAGAGTCGGGGAACAAAAGAAAGGTAATAATTATAAGTACCCAAACTATTAGCAGCTTCAGAAACATAAGAAAAATTATACATATCAAAAGCCTCTTGAACTCTATTTAATATTGTTTCAGGATCACTATGGTGTTCAAAAACTAAAACAAGCATCAGATAAATCTTACTTCCGAAACAGGTTTGCCTTTGTGTTCTGCAAAAACTTCATTTGATGTTGTTCTCAACAGGTTGGCTCAATAAAAGTAATGTTGTCTTGCTTCCCCATTACAGATTTCCTGTCCCCTTGAGCTTGGAACTGATACAGGCAAGACTGGAAAACGGCTACTACCGTAGTTTGGAAGCCGTGAAGCACGATATTAAAATCGCAATGTCAAATGCTGAATCATACTTTGAGAGAAATGTTGAGGTCGCCCCCAAAATGAGGCGATTATCTGAGTGGTTCCGGCAAACTTTATCATCTCTTTAATTGGTTAAAGTGACAGTTTTCCCTTAGATAGTGACCTTAACTTTTGATGTTACATAGTTGGAAATCATAGAAGTAGCTTCTTGAAATTGCATCAAAAGCATATTAACAATTAAGATGCAAGAAAAGGCATTTAGTCCTAGCGTCAATTCTAACTGTACAGATATACAATCTTACTCATGTTACTTAATTCCATCTATGATATTCATCAAAATATCTCTACAGAGTTGATCCAACATTGTTACAGTTGACTCTTGGATTAAAAAAGGAAAAACATATCTCACAAAGCATAGATGATTTCAGCAAGAGGGTGTAGCTGATTACAATATGGTATGAAGAAATTGGTGAAAGAAAATCGTATGAAAGTCATTACAAGAAACAAGTTTTTTCATAGAAACAAATAACATAGTAAAATGTAAACGATGATTTAAAATACTCCGGTAAGGAGGTTTCTTGCCGTGGTAATAGCTGCTCCAATGATAGCACATTGCACCACTTGCTCATGCCAAGAATCCTCCGCCGTGAGTGCCAGAGCCATACCTGTGAGTGCACCAGCAACTGCGCTGTTTTACAAACAATAAGTTTTTAGAAACTTACTCTAGCACAAGAAAAAAATTCGGACAAAGGTAAGATTTAAGAGCACTTAGCCCATTGAAGTGATTCCTTACCAGTGTGCTTGACCTGAGAATACATGAGTCAGCTAGGAACTTAAAACCTAAATGCCATCTCTATGACATGTTTCAATTGTTATATGCTACTACCTCCCAATTCGTGTTACTACATTTTTATCCAAAATGCAGGACATAAAATCTTTCCAGAAAATTAACCGAGTTTACAGAAAATGTAGGTTGATCAAGAAAGCATGCATACCATTGATTCAAGGGATTTTCTGTCCGTCTCCCCTGATAAAGAAAAAACAAAAAATGAGAATGTGATTTAACATATGAATTCAGCTAAAGTAAAGCCAAGCTCAGTATGATAAATACCTCTGAGATTAGGAAAGCACTGTTTCTTCGACCCTTCCGCAACATCAGATGTTAGATTACCTCCACCTGAAGAATCAAGCCTCGTACCTGATAATCGTCAGAATCATCAGTTGAACATTCCCAAACTAATTAATAACCCAGTATGCTAAACTTAAAGCTTACCTTCAACAGCTGAGAAATAAGCTTGTCGCGAGACACACAGCCTGAATAGCTCCAATCTGCAAACATTTCAGGTCAGCAGTCGCATCATCAGAGAATGTTAGCAAGAGAATTTCAATGAATATAAAATAAGTACAGAAAATACCCCAGCAGTTTTGACAAAGCATTCCGCCACACGATTTACAATAGGATGGCCATGATTGAACAATGCAGGTTTTTCAGATATAAACCCGCAAAGCTCGTTTATCACTGTTCTTGTCTCAAGATTGCTGTTCATTTTCTTATGTGTTTTATTTTTCAGAAAGAGAAATACAAATGAAAATTGGTTTAGAAGTTGATAATGCACTGAAGAAGCCAAGGAGAGGAAGTAGGAGAGGAGGGACAAGTGGCTGGCCGAAACTCTGATCCTTAAAACCAGCTGAACAATGAGTTACATTCGAGTTTCTGACAACTGTCCTTTCAACTCTACTAAACTGAACAGCCTTTTATGTTAGGCGGATCTACTTGGTTACTATCCAGTTCAAAAAAATGTCAACTATGCATCAACAGCATAACATCTAAAACAGCATTACCTTGTATCAAAAAAAACAGCATAACCTGATGTCTAACCTTGCTCATTTTTCTACATTAAAATATGTTAAGAAACAATTTCTGATTACGATCTAATCACAATGTTTGAATGGATATTCTTGGGAGTGATATCTGATAAATACTCTGCATAAGGAGAGGTGCTACCAGCACCTAACTGAAAGGTTGTTGTACCAAAATACCCTTCAGAAAAGGGTTTGAGGGAAACTTGGTAATTCAGTTATGAGAAATTTAATAATTTAATTGTCATATAAGTATTCCTCTGAAACAATCGGAAATAGAATGAAAGCTATCTAGATAATCTAACATTTCGAATCACATGTCATCTAAGTATCATAATTTATAGTGGCCTAGGCTTGATGATGTGTTTCGAATTAGATTTTTAGCAGTTCAGATCGGATTACAGATAGTATTAAATCCAACTCTCTATAATGGATGACAAAGTCATTAAAAAGAGAGGAAAAGACTTGGAGTTTTGGGGTAGGTTCACTATTTTACAACATGAGGCCAATTGAAGCTTTCAACATTATGTCAGGGTTATGGTCATAAAATTGCAAAACTTGATTAATATGTTCTTCTAATCAACCCTATAAAAATGATTATCACACAAGAGGTATGCAAGTATAATGACTGGTCACTAAATACTGAGCATATCACATTCCAAACAAAAGCTTTCAACAAATAAGAATGGCAAACCAGTTACAATTGGGTTGATAGATGCAGAAACAAAAGAAAACAGATACATTAAAGGTTAGCTTACTCAGCAATCATTTTTAGCAGTGGTACTAGCTGTAACGTAATAGTTCCATATACTCCATGACTATTTAGTTGCAAATATTCCCATCTGTCTTTTGCAATGGTAAATATGCATATCTTTCTGGCCTAGATTAACAGGAGTAATAATAAGATGATCTATTGACCAGGGCATAATTTGCCGAACTAGATTGCAATACCATAGGCTATGAACTTGAAATAACAATGCTTGGTTCAGGTAGGTTTCTGCTGCTAAAGCACAAGTAGCTTCAAAATAGAGGGATAACCCAATGATGCAATCAATTTAGTTGGCCAACTAGCGCAAAATTGTTGTAAGTACGAGCAAAATTCAACTGATTTAACCAAATGGGAGCAAAAATTTGATTAAGTGAAAAACAAAACATCTCATCGAATTATGCGAAATAACATATGATAATAAGTAGAAAGATCAAACTACTCTTCATTAGCAGATACTTCATCAACCTTGTTGTTGTGCTTCCTAGCATACCTCTGGTTCCTTAGAAACTTTGGATCCATCTGTACACATAAATTATTAAATTAATTATAAAAACACAAAATTCATCAACAAATAGAAAAATGGTTGAGAAAACTTACGCCTTTTGTGGAAGCATTACGGTGCCTCCTGGGCTTCTTGATACCGTTTCTGTGAGCCTTGTGTGACTGATTGTGCGCCGTGTGGTTCTTCGACTTCGCCATATCTGAGCCGACTCGCGATCGTTTGAAACCCTAGCTCCTTTTCTACCCTCACGAAATGGGCTTCGTAGCAACCCATAACTTGGATGGTCCGGCCCATTGTAACTATCTGACCCGGATATATTCGGTTATGGATATTTTGATTTATTTATTATCGATTTTATTTTAGATGATTGGTACAGGAGGATGTACTTGTAACTTGTTTGCACAATCAAAATAATGGGAGACAGATAAGTTTTGTGAAATAGTAAGACAAGTTAGCACAAAACACAGAGCGATTGAGAATATTGTCTTCAAATATCATCCGTTAGATTAAAAAAATGAACGAATGAGATAAAGTCTTACCATCTCACAATTATTTAAATATCTCACCTGAACTTTTTCCTCAAAATTATATATACATTGTCCTGAAAAAAGATAGTCTAGTGGTGTCAAGTAAGAAGGGCCCAGTTTTACATGCAGAAGCAGGAAAGACCATAGCAATAAGCTGAAAATAACTAACCTTTGATTTAACCAAACAGCATAATTAGCATTTAGAAGTTAGTAAAAAACAAGCATTGAAGCTCAAGGCTAGACATCGATTACAAACATACAACAATGGAGAGTTTCTGATAAGCTATCCTGACTCCCAACATGTGCCTTGGTCTCCAGAGTTAGTTACCTTGTTTTCTCTTCAGAAAAGTCGCATTCTGCGCAGCATCATATAAACTATCTTTCTTTACTTATGGCTTCCAGCTACTATAAAAAGAGTTGAGCAAGGATTGTAACATTGTCTTTACAGAAAGGCATAAATAAAGACCCTAGGGGTGACACAAACTGCTCCAAGATAAAAACATAAAATATGCCACTGAATGCATTTTAACTGCAGTTTCGGAATGATAGTGCTAATGGCATTCCAAAATAAAAGGACCTGAAGTCATATCATCTTCTTTTGAGCGGGGAGATATAGTTGTTCATAAAGAAGCGATAATCAGGGTGATCAACTTGTCGAAGCTTTAACCAACTGTCGGCTGCCTGCAAAAGTAACTGCTCCTTGTGGCAGTCATTCTCCCAAACAGAGGCTTTAAATCTGTATGATGCTAGGGCAAATGTTGGTAATGATAACTTTGCGGAAGTGCTTAAGTGGTGAGGCTCGCTGAATCTAGAGTTTTGAACTTGTGCTGCAGCAATATTTCTACCTGTTTTCATCATCATCAATAATAAATAACAAGTTCTTAAAAAGCATGATACGTGGTCTGAGAAACAAAGGTTAAAGGGATGAAGCATACCTGATAAGGGTGTCGAGAGAGAGTGGTAAGTCAAGAAGCATGCATCAACATTCTGAAGTGTTGGCCCTGTTGGTATTCTATAAATGGGGTACCTGAAAATACATTAGTATCCGAAATATTATGACATCATTGAACACATGCTCCAAAATATCCAATCCGGAAAGGCCTCGCATACACGTACCAAGCCACAGAAAGCCAACTTTGAGCCAAAAGATCACAACTTTTCAATGTCTTCAATCCTGGAAATCCAGATGCGAGAGTTGAAATCTGTAGATGGATGGGGCAAGCTTTAGCCAAAGTGGTAAGAGGAAGCAAACTTAGGATGCGTAAAGCTGGATGGAACTTGCCTTATTTGCCAATGGCTCACGAATAAATGGTGACACGCGTTCAAAGAACTCAAATGCAACTGTGCTAGTACTGTTGACATCATTCTCTGAGCTAGAGGCATCTATGGAACTCTTGTTTGTCAATGATATTCGATTAAAACTTTGAATATCAGAGTCGGTGACATTGTGAAGGCCACGAGACCGGTTATTATGGTTTATATCTCCTCTCTCTGCATCCCGGTCACAGCTGCCTTCGCTACTTGTTTCTCTGTATGACCCAACATCAATATCCTCAACAACTTTCTTACTAAAAGAGCATTAACACACAACACACACTAAATCCTCATCTAAATAAAATCAACAGATTTAAAGTAGACGCAGATCCAACTCAGGTTACATTGGTTTCAAGGAAAGGTAAAACAACACGATTTTCCATTGGACAACTGAACCACAAAGACCAAAAAGGAAAAACACAATGTGGCAGAATGATTCCACTAAAATTGTCAACTTATAGTATCAAACACAAAACTTAATCATCTAAACAAGTATAAATCTGGTGAACTAAACTGATGAAATCAAAGAACTAAGACATCACTCACCTTAATCCAGATGATGGTCTTGAGGGGTCAACAAATAGCTGAATTGCAGACAAGAAAGGAACATAATACTGCACAACAGACTCATTCTCATTCAAGAAAATAGGCACACCAGCTCCATAGGCACTCCACTCTTTAAAAGATTCCCACAAATCTTCAAGTCGAAAGAATGGAGGCAAATCCGCAACACGAGCCTTTCTTCCCCTTGCACTTGTCTGCACATTCACATAGACAATTTAAACAAAAGCAACATGATGTTGATACAAAAAAAACAATAACCTCTCCAATTGTCTGCAATTAAATGATGCGACTAACAATAAAAGGCAAAAACACGCTCGAGGTCTACCAAAACTACTCCGTTCTTTTACATTCAAGCCTTTCTTTAAATTACATAAGCACAGCATTTTATAATTATCAAAACACGAATAATCAACAAAGATTTTCAAAACTCAATTAGCCTCTCTTAGTTATAAGTAAATCCCTCTCAACAGTTTGAGGAGGTACAAACAGCCAATTAGGCACAAAATCAGAAACAAAACCAACCCAATTTCCAAAAACTAAACCTAATCCCAAATAACAAAAACATACAAAGCCCTAAAAATCCAACAAACAAAAAAGGTGAAACCTTTGAGAAACACCGGGCAGGCACAACTGGGGTTGTATTAAGCAAGAACCGATCCAAATTAGTAGCGCAATCAATAGTCTGTCTGGAAATCGAACAAACCGAATCAGCAACAGACGACGTCGTCGACAACGAATCCTCACTGACTTCAACAGAAGAACTCATCAAACCCTTTTCCTTCTCTTCTTGTTCACGCTGCTGCTGTTGTTTCTCAAGAAGCATCTGTTGTTGGCGTCGTTTCTTGACCGCCGGCGGGATATAGAATCGATCCCCGTTGCGGCTCCGAGCGATCGAGACTCCTCCTTGAGCAGACATTTGGGAAATTTGAGATTTTGATTGACGAAATTGAGACCAAATCGGAGACAATTTAAGGGTTTTCTAGGGTTTTAGTTGGCGAAGATGCGAAGGCGATAAACAACTCAAAAACTGAAGCGACGATACGAAACACTACGGATGAAGAAAATCGATTAGTTCGGGGGAAGAAGTGGGAAGAGAGAGAAACTAATTGTGCTCATTTTGATTTATTTTTTATTGACAATTATTTTTTATTTATTAGCAATTGTAAGGGTTAAATTTCAAAAATTATTTTTTTTTGGTGAAATTGAAGTGTTTAATTATTATGATTTTTTTTATTAGAAGGTTAAATTTTAAATTAGTTCCTTTTAAAAGACATAAATATAGCCTGTAATATTAGAAAAATAAGTTGAGATCTAGAGAGACATAAAAATTTTGTGAGATATAGGAACATAATAGGCCGTTGATTTGATTAACTTGACGATTGAAATTAAAGTTGGTTTTTAATTAATTGGGCGGTTGGATTTGCAATAAACACGGGTGGTTGATGATCGAGAGTTACTAATATCAACCATTGGATTGAAAAAACCAATTGCTGAAATTCTGCCCCTCCGTCTTACCGGTCCTCTTAGAACCTTTCGCTTACAAAATTATCAAAATTATTATGTATGAATATATTTGATTAGAAAATCACAAATCATATATATATATATATATATATATATTAAAAGGATGTATGATTGAACACGTGTCGTCGTATGAGCAATTTGGCCTATGTGTTATTTTTTTAGAATTTGAATTCTTTTTCTCTTTTTCTGATTGGCTGGCTTTTTTGAATAATAATATTTTTAAAACATGGAGGACTGAACTGTAAAAACTTTTAATTTCAATCCAGAAAAACAACCTAACGAGCGTTTTGATTTCAACCCTAACTCGCGACACTATGCCGATTCTATTGCCGGCGACACTATGCAGATTTCATCTCTGATTCCAGGGGTGGGCAAAAACCGCACCGGAAGTGGAAACCGCACGCACCGCATTTAAATGGTGCGGTTGCGATTTTAGTTTTCAAGCAAACGGCTTAATGCGGTGCGGTTGCGGTTTTACTTTTCAAGTAAACCGCGATAAACCGCACCGCACCGCATTATTAAAAAAACATATAAATATATATAATTAAGTATATTTAGTATAATTGATGTAGTTTTTATAGAATAATATAATGAATTAATTAGATAAACTATAATTATATACATTATTATTACTAATTCTATCATATTTCTTGAAATATATGGTATGTAAAAGTTTAAAATTACTTATTTTGTAATTTAATTACGTTTTAAGTAGACCCGTCTAGTTTTAAGTGTATTTATAAAAGATTAATAGAAAGCGGTTTTCAAACCGAACCGCACCGCACCACACCGCATATTCCGGGAACCGCATTTTTTAAAAACCGCATTATGTGGTGCGGATATGGTTTCAAAAATAGTAAAACCGCATAATGCGGTGCGGTTGCGGTTTTACCCTCAAACCGCACCAAACCGCACCGCGCCCACCCCTATCTGATTCAATCCGATCCAATTCTGGGAATGCTTTGGGTATGTTAGATGTTAATTTTGTTTCGATTTCAACCCTAACTCGCGTTCGTTTCTATGATTTCAATCCAATCCAATCCTTTCAGAGGTTTTCCGATTCAATCCTACGCGTTGTGAATAATTAACATGTGTTAAAGCTGTGTAACAACTGGATTCAATCCTATGTTTCTGGGAATGCTGTTGTAGTTGATGATGCTGAGTTTTGTATTGGTGATACCGCTTTTAACTGTGTTAGCAACTGGGTGAAGGGTTTCCGAATCTAGGTTTCTATAATCGTGCTGAGGGATTTTGAGTTGACAAACTGAAGTATTTTTAATCTGGCAGCATCATCAAAAACTTCAGTTTTTAATCCTATATTCGACACATGCAGCCAAAATATAATCATGAAATATTTCCGAATCTATAATATTCTGTATTCGACACATGCTGCCAAAATATTTACATGAAATATTTGACTATAATCGTTTCTATAGTTGACAATAGTATTAAATATTTGATGATGCTGCCAGAATATTTACACGAATTATTTTACGTGTGTTAAATATTTTGATTCCAATTTCAATGATTCCCATTAAAATTATAATATGTTGATTGTCATTATCATGATATGTAATGTTTCATATAAATAACAACACTGGTTATAGACAGACTCTTATACTCAACCAGAATAATTCTAACATCCTGTGATACTAAGCTTCCTTTCAAAAAGAGGCGTAGGCAGTTTCCGCTTAAAGTTGCATTTGCAATGACCATCAAAACAAAAGCCAGGGACAAATTCTAGCAAGAGTTGGTTTGTATCTGCCCCACCCAGTATTTTCACATTGTATGTTGCTGTGTCTAGGGTGACGTCGAGGAAGGGTTTAAAAATTCTTATTGTCGACAAGGATGGCATACCCCAAAATTCAACCATGAATGTCGTTTTCAAAGAAGTTTTCCAGAATTTATAGTATAAAGATGGAGATGTTTTTCCCAACCCGAGTTCAAAACTACCGAAGACCCCAATTGTATTTTCAATTAATTATATAGAAATACATTTCGTTAAATCCATCACCCCGCGCACAGTGCGGGTAAATACCTAGTTCTATTGTAAAAGTGACATGGCTATTTGTCTCATGTGTCAAGTCAGATCTGGATGAAAAGCTGCATTTAATTTTAAAAAAAGATCTAGCACAAGAATTCTAAATTATTAAAAAGAATTCATTAGGAGAAAAATCTGAACCATTTAAATATTAAATTTTAAGATGAACGATAGTTCTAAAAGATATTCTCTTAAAAGATATTCCTTAATAAATTAAATAAAAAAATATCATTTTATTTGTATTCATTCCATTTTTCCAATCCATTAAACTACTAAATAATTCACTTACAGTACAGAAAAACAAAACAGCAGGCAGGAACTCAAAACATATCAGTGATTCAATTTTGTAACTTACAATCCAAAAACAACAGGAACTTCAGTCTTAGGAATCCACATTTCTCCATTAATGAATCTCGAAACAGTAAACTCATTCGCCTGTGTCGCATTGATCTTTTTGGACCATGACACTCTCCTACTAAGATCAGCTCCAGGTCCCCTGTTGTTATACTCTCCATAATAGCAAGTGTCAATGTGCAAGTTACCTTCCCAAGGCAACCACCCATCCGGATGGATCAAGTCGTCTATCATCGTATTCATAATGATCGTTCGAGAAAGTTCTTTCCATGGTCTGCCTAAGTATGATCTCAACGGCTGTTTCACTGAAACCATATCAGGTGCAGCTGTTATAAAGCTGTTTTGAATGACAATGCCCGATTTCAGATGGGCATTGGCACGGCCATCTGCCGTGACAATGCATTTCTGATCGTCCATCGGCTTTTTGATCAGAATGTTGCATTTTTGTAAAATGACACTTGCGTAACCAAATATGAAATCAACTGTGCCTGAAATGTTGCAGTCCCTATAGAACTGTCGGTTGGCCGCTGTCAAGAGCGTGTCTTGGTATCCGTCAATTTTGCAGTTGTAGATCACTGACATGTCACCGGCAATATGGAGCGCCACGGCTTGATGCTTGATAGGCCCGGCCGTGTTCTCAAATCCGATATTCTTGGCAATAAAGCCATCTCCCAAAACACCTGCCAATTTAAACTCAAATATCAACTTCTTCAAAAATGTTACATACCATAAATATTTATTTAGGTAACAACACACTTACGGAAGGTTGCGGATTTAAATGTGCTGACTCCATCGACGTAGTTCCTGCTTCCGGTGAACTTCGTCATTGTCGGTCCATCTCCAATGATCATAATGTTGGTCATATTCTTCCCGATATTGACGTATTCTTGGTACACACCGGCCTTAACGTAAATAACATATCTTCTGTTATACTCCCTGATAGGAACTTGGGCTAAGGCATCGCCTAGAGTCCTGAACTGTCCTGATCCATCCTCAGCGATGATAGCATCAACGGTAATCATATCGGGAGGAGAGGCAAGTAATCCTCTGCTACCTTCATCAAGCCAAGTGGGGAACCCAAAGGACGGAGAGGAAGCGGTCTTCTCATCGAATTGGTTGATCATCACCAATGCATTGTTAGTATATTCTCTGGAAGATTGAATGATCACCTTCATTTCATTCTTGGCCTCTATCGTGGAGGTCGAGTTATCCTCGAAAGCATCCAAACACATAGTTCCATAAGAAAAAGAGCTAGAAAGCCATGTCTGGAGGTCATTCACATGCTCACTAATTTCACTCAATTTTAAAGCACTCACCGTATCAAAAGCCTTCTGAATGCTGTCCATGGCCAAGTCCAAAACCTCATCACAAGTTTCAAATGCTTGAGATACCCTTGGTTCCTTCCGTACTTCTCAAGCGTGATAGACTTTTGCAATGCCTTGTTGATCTCTTCTTTTGCGGCCATTAGCGCAAATTTGATGAGTTCTTTAGGATCGGTCATGTTAGCTAAGGCAAGGCTTTTCAAACAGGCTTCCTTATAATCAGTTGGCTGGCAAATGTTCACAACTGCCTTGTTTAAAAATGTTAGCTCCTCTTCATTAGGTTTTAACATTCCTCTCTTATCATTGACGCCTAGTACTGCCACTGCCGCGACCATAGTTACCAGTAACATCGACCAAACTCCAATTCCAGCTAATTTCTTCCCCATAATTACTCACTAAAATGAAAAAAAATTATCAAATTTATTTTCATTTCGACGGATGAAAAATAAAAGATACAGATATCTATCGAATTTAATGCTTCTTTTGGGTATATTTAATTTTAATGAGCTACGAAAATATTCTATAAATTCGCTCGCGTGAAGCTGCAACGCCTTGTAACAGTAGTAGCAATAGCAGTAGCAATAGTAATAGTAATGGTATGCACTATAAATTATCATAGCTTTGCAACAAAAAATAGACATAGTTATAAGTTGTGTTCACAAACCTCTATTTTGCTTCAGGATTATTGTATTGATTGATAACGATATTTAAGTGTACTGAGTTTGCACTGTTTTAAATATGTAGTGGCTTTACGTTAGATTTGGCATATTAATGATTTGCACTTGAATTAAACAGTTTTTCACATGCATTTTAATGTTTAAATGAATTCACTTTAAACATAGTTTGACTATTATCGACTTAAATGCAGCACCTGGACTGAAGTGCTGATATTATTTTGCACTTTATTTATAATTTTTAAATAATTTTAGTGTTGATAATATATTTTTTCTATTTAATTTTAAGACTGGACAGGGATTGTGAAATCATGAAATATGATTAAAATGAGTAAGTCGGATGACAAGTAAATGTTTATGAGACGAAAGGAAATCATCTCAAACGTTAATTTTTATTAATCAAACGGTTGATATTGATAACTATAACCTCCCATGTATTTTGCGATAGTATTAGTGAATATTAAACAAGGCGAGTTAAGGTAGATAATGGACGGCTAAAAAGCGGAGATGTGGATGATCGTCAACCTCCGAGGTGTTTTTACTTTGTAAGTTTTGGAATTCAGCAACTGCCCCATGTTTTTTGCTAATTCACTATAAATTTAATTAAAAACCAATTTAATCTCAACGCTAGATTAATCTAAACCAACGGTTGAGATTAAATCTTTATGTCTCACAAAAATTTAATGTCTTGTAGAACTCAACCCACAAATCTATTATATATACTTAGACCCATTCCTTTTAAGAATATAATAGTGTTACCATGATTAAGTTTTACATCGACAATAATTTTTGTGATATGTAAAGACAAGATAAGGTTTTAGAAGGACCATCAATTTTTTGTGAGATAGAGAGACATCATCTCGTCCGTTGATTTCTACTAATCTAACGGTTGATATTAATAACCGCTACTTTCAACCACCCCTGCATTTTGCAAATCCAACCATCCAATTTATCAAAAACTAACTTTAATCTCAACCGCAAGATCAATCAAATCAACGGTTGAGATGATGTCCCTCCGTCTCACAAAAATTACATGTCTCTCTAGAACTTAACCTATTACACATGATTAAGTTTTACATCGACAATAATATTTGTGATAGGTAAAGACATCGTCGCAAAGGTTGATTTCTATTCACCCAACGGTTGTTACTGATAATCGTCATTCTCAATGTCCGTGTATTTTGCTAATTCAACAACTTATTATAATTCATAGTTAATTTAATCTCAACCATCAGATCAATCAAAAATCAACGATTGAGATGATGTCTTATGTCTTACAAAAATAAGTCCTCACGTCCTATATAATATAATTGTTTTTCTAATATTTCCAACCATCCAATAAAATGTCCATTGAAAACATAAATAAAAGATTCAGACATTCCACCAGTATAAATAAACCAGAGACATTCTTATATATGGAAAACAAGCAAAATCGCATCCTTGAAAACTTAACTCATTAATTTAGTAAATGTTGGATTCTGTAGTTAGTTTATCAATGTTCAATAGAATCAAAGCTTTGCTCCATGAACACAGAAACCATTAAATCAAATAAGAATCCCACCACCCAAATCAGTATTCAAAACAAAACATTATCTGGCAGCGGATGTTGTATTATAAGCCACACGTTATATTCATGGGTTCGGATTTAAAAAACATTATCTAGTTCTTTACTAGGACAAAATACTTACCAAATTCTTGTAAATTCGGTAAATTTAATTCGATAAACAATAAAAAAATATTAAATCGATAAATCGGTAAAATCGGTATTTTTCGAATGCTCTATACTATGCATGAATATCAATCTGATCAAATCCTGAAGTATAATAAACTCCTGTAGATGGCAACCACTGATCTCCATCAATGAACTTTCCCACTGTAAAGTTCTCAGCTTCCTTATCATCCTCAATGGCATGAAATCCCGGCCATTTCGCCCGTTCCGAAACATTTGCACCATACCCACTGTTCTTATACTCTCCATAGTAAATAGTGTCTAAGGATGACCTTCCAGCCCAATCCAACCATCCTTCCTTGTGCACCAAGTCTCCGATGAACGACTTCATCACAACCGTTCTCGAATGATTCCTCCACGGACGACCCAAATACGTTCGAGTCTCCTTGGAAATCTCTTCTGCAGCTATGAACTTGCAATCTTGGAATGAAAATCCTGAGTCACTACAAGCTACTGCTCTTCCTTGAGCTGTGATCGTGTTAGACTGACCTTTCATAGGCATCCGGACTAAAATAGAGCAGTGTTGGAACACTGCTGTTGCATCTCCGAAAATAAAATCCACAGTTCCCTTTATATCGCATTCTCGAAAGAATTGCCTACCCCGATCGAGCGTAGAGTGTGTCCTGATAACCACTAAAGGTGCAACGGTAAAACACCATATTATCCGCATTTGAACGCAATGCCACGGCCTGACTTCCCTTCGGCCCTGCCGTGTTCTCAAATGTGATATGACTCGCCATGAACCCGCATCCGCTTACGACAAATGTTGAAGTATGGTAGGTTTTAAAGCCACTTGCGTAACTCCGATTACCGGTGATGATAGTCTTATCTTGCCCTTCACCGATCATAACAAGATTTTGTTTATGTTTCGAAATTTTCACATACTCATTATACACTCCAGCTTTAATACGAATTACAAACCGGTGGTTACTCTTGTCAGGGGCAGCATTGACAGCATCCATAATTTTCCGGTAGTGGCCGCTTCCGTCAAGGGCCACTGTCACATTGGCCTTTGATGTTTCGATATCGAATTTTTTTAGCCAGGGGATACTCTCTTTGTTAACCTTCATGTGATCAAATTGGATAGGCTTTGGTTCTACCATTTTTAGAAGTTGAGTCATCATTGAATTTAAGGGTTCAACTGCTTGAACCACTTTTTGTTTTTATAGTTGTGTTATCTGTCTTGATATCCAATCCTTCGATGCAAAGTTCCTGATTCGTCAGGGCGGTACTTATCGAGGTACACGGACTTGAGCTTCCTTTGCATTTTAAAGCTGCCAAACCCATCACAATATATCAGTACTTGTATCCCATGCAGTTAAATGTTTCCGAATTCTTAAAAATTATATGTAAATTACCGTTAGGATCGTCGATAGATGCACGAAGATGGTCGATCGAGTCATCTAACAGTTCAGTGCAGTCATGAAGAGCACTGGAGAGATCAAACTCATCGTAATCATTCGTTGGAACGACACCGTGGGAGTTGATAGCAGAAATGGCTTGAAGAGAAGCTTCAATTGTCGAATGAACCGAGCTGACAAAGTTTGATGATTGTTTGCAACCTGAGACTGATGCATTGCAATCTGCATATGAGAAACTGGACAAGTAAGTTTGGAAGAGGAATAAGATTGTAATGTAGAAAAAGGGTGTTTTTTGAGAGGTTGATGTCATTGTGTTTGGTGCCTAAGGTGACAAACTCAAAATGGATGGATTATGAATTAAGAGCAGTTTCATTCTTTAGATTTGTTGAAATTGATGTGTGGGATTTTATTAATTAAAACATTATTAATAAACAACAACAACTGTGTTTTTGATGATATGGATGTTTATTGGAGAGACAAATATGCAATTTTTTCATTTAAGTAAATTAAATTCATTCCTAGAATTTAGCATTTCCGCACTCTCATCGACAGACAATCTGAATTAATATTGTATATGGGGTAAATGAATATAGAAATTAATAGATATTTGACCTTTAAAATAACTCACGTGATTTTTTTTAATGAGACAGTTACTTTAAATGATTCATAACCATTTGGTTGCGTTGAAAAATGAGTGGAAAAAAAATTGATGGAAAATTTTAAAAGAAATATTTGGGTGTTTGGTTGAATTAAGAACAATGAAAAAATAACAAGCAAACAATATAAACTCTTCCTCTCAATTTTTCTATAGAAAATTACTATCAAATGGAGGATTAAGTTTTTTTGCCGGCCCGATTATTATAATAATATTTGACTGTTAAAAATAGTGAAAATAATTCGTATTAGTATTTAAATACTTTGTACTAATGAATATTTAATTTAACCCATAAATATGGATATTGTTTGTGACTAATTGGGTGAAGCTACTGCACACAAACTTTTTAAAAAATTAATAAATGAGATTTAAAGTTAAAAATCTTCAACTCTATCGCGCAGTGTTTTTTCCAAATCTAACTGTCAAAAAAATTAATATTTTTTTAAACCGTTAAATTAATTAAGTCAATAATTATGAATTTCTCATTCGATCTTATATCGTAAATCAGTGACTCACATGACTTAATCCTATGTGTCATATGACTATGATCAAGAGAGATAATTAGATATTTTGACACGAAAATATTTAATCTCAATCGTCGTTATTGGGTAATTCGATGATTGAAATTAAATTGGTTTTAATAGTTTCGGAGGTTGAATTTGCAAAAAACTTGACCTTTAGATTTGGGAGGTTTATTTTGATTTAGATCTCATTCACTAAATTATTAATCATCAACGATCGATATCGTATCTCGCAATCTTATTATAAATAGTTGAATGTCCACCGTACACGTTTCCCTACATATATATGCAGGAGATATCTCATGTAAACCTATCTATTTTGGTGGATCCATGAAATCTACCTTGCGTTTGTTGATTGCATTTCATTAGTAACTAAGGTTGCACCATGTCATTGCATTTCTCATGCGCGTGTCACATGCAAAACATGTGCAACTCACATGTCTTATTAATTTGTTGACATAGTCTGGTGCATTGAGGATATACCATCAACATATACAAAGTGGTTTCATGGATCCACAAAAATAGATGAATGCACATGAGTAAATACCATCAACAGATACATATATGTTCCAGACTCGTAGTATTTGAATTTAACGAATTTGGTTTAACGCATTTTTTCCTTTTACGCGTTTCCATTAAGAATCATATTACTAAAATATTAATTTGGATCGAGAGGGACGATGAGTTTTATAAGACATAATGACACAATCTCAACCGTTGATTTGATTAATCCGACGATTGAGATTAAGTTGATTTTTATTTAATTGGGAGGTTAAATTTGCAAAAAACACGGTCGGCTGGATTTGACGATTACTTTTAAATTAAATTCTCATCCATTGTATTATTAATCAATAATCAAGATTGTGTCTCACCGTCTCATAAATACTTATATGTCACAACTCACAAGTACTTTCAGAAAGTTCTTCACTTTAAAGATCCTATTTGGGTTTCTTTTCATCCTTTTGTTTTATAGCTTCTCTGAGTGACATGTACTACTTCAATCCTTAAACAGTCAGCTTTGACAAGAAAATTCCACGGACCACACTGGACCTCAGCCGTGTCTCTTCTAAGATCAACGTGAGAGATTTTTGTACTTCATCTTCTGATAGTGCCGTATTTCTCTATAAACACCCTTCTGAATTGTCATTTACATATATATAGAGCTTGTATCCCATTGATCCATCTAATTTGATGGATTCGTGAACTCTCTTTTATATCCGTTGATTGCACTTTATGGATGCACCAGATTGCATCACGTGCAAAACATGTACAACTCACATGTTTCATTAATGCGCTGTCATAATTTGTTGCATCCAAAAAATGCAATCAACGAATGCAAGGGATTCACGAGTGCACCAAATTAGATGGATATACATGATATATTTCTCATATATATATTGGTTGACTAGTTTTTATTATTGTATAAATTACTTAATAAAAATAAGGTGAAACAACTGTGTGAAACTCGGGCGATCTGAGACCGTTGAAGAATGTGGAACAATTTACTTTGAACAGAAGGGATAGTGGAAATGTGACAGACTCGTTCTTTGCTCATTTTTGAACTTAATATCAACAACGTGGATATTTACAACTTTGTATGTAGCAGCATCAAGCAGAAGGCTTTAAAGGGTTTTAGAACAACTTAGTACTTTTGCATACTGGAGGAAAACAAGTGAATGTGACAAATAATGAGGATACTGAAGCATCTAAGATGGTTTTTATTTAAGAATGGAAATTTCATTTTCCATTTGATAGGGTTAAGATCAGGACGGAAATTATGTTTATTAAGACGAAACGCTTTAAATTTAACCGTTGATTTTAATAATTTAACAGTTAAAATTTAAATTGATTTTTATTAAAAGTACAATTAAAAAACCATAAATCCCATTTGATATTAACTCTGCTAAAACTGGGCCACGTGTATTATGAAAAGGTAGCTATGATTTCCTATGTCGGAATTGGCATACAGTTTTGGGAGGTGCTCAGAACATTTAGATGCCAAAACATTCAGGAAAACAGTTCTTCGAGCTAAAGAAGTAGATGCATAACTGAAAATTATATCCCAATTGACAACTTTGAAGAAATATATTCATGGTCTGAGATAGATGCAAAATCATTCAAATTAGCAACACATTCAAAACATAAAGGATGCAAAGGCATGCTACAATGCTCAAGCTAATGATCTTCAGTCTTCTTCTTCGCCTTCGTTTTCAGCAATGTTGAAGTATCTGAGCTCATATACATTGCGCTCTTTGTTGGAAGCAATCACTCGAAGCCAGTCACGGACATTGTGCTTCTTCAAATACTTCTTTGTCAAATATTTCAAGTACCTAAAATGAAACCGGCATTCGTAAAAAAATGACACAAAAATTATAACTTTACAATCAAACTTTAGATAACTGCATAAAAGCACAACAAACATTATATAGCATATAACTGGAGCAAAATAGATAACTAATTCCATGCCTATGTCAACACACAAATAAAACAATTTCAATATTAAAAGAACCTCAGGAGAATGCGGAAATTGATTCACAAATACTTTGCCTACTTTAAGCATTCTTTTCAATCTACTATAAATACTAATTGTTCTCATTAGCTGAACTATAACCAAGATAAACATTTTGTTTTCTTGGCCCAAAAGACAAACAACAAATGGACAGTAATAACCAAAAAGAAACATTTTGCCATTATTCACATGGTAACTAACCAATAAGTTACTCGACAGCCTCAATATTGCATTCTACTATTACATAACTAAATACATTTAACCAATGAAATTACATTACTGAATGTGAAAAAAAAGATGTAAATTTTGAAAAAAATACCTTTTGGAGAAGGTGGAATCAGCAGTGACGCTAATCTTGTTCTTCTCACGAGTCACAGTAATAACATCACCTAAAGCACCAGGCTTTCCTCCAACCTTAATCCTCTCCTGCAAAAACTTCTCCAATGAAGCAATGTCCATAATCTTGTCCTCCACCGGCTTGGCGCAATCGATAGTGTACACCACCGTCTTCTTCTTCCCCTTCACACCTCCAGCCGCCGCCTTACTCATTTTTACTCTGCAAAATTCAAATCTAAATTATCAAACATGTAAAGATTTCTTAACAGTAAAGAGAATGAACCTGACGACGGTGGCTGCGGGATTACCTGAGCGGATCTCTCGGTTCGGTGGATGAAGTGATCGCCGCTGAAACGCGATGGAGCTTGGAGAAGGTGTTGAACGAGGTACTAGGGTTTTGAATGCTTGCAGTGCAGAGATATTCAGATTGGGCCTTGTTTGGGCTTAAGCCTTTTATTCAAAGCCCAATCTTTAACTGACGACTTTTATTCGAAGCCTGTTGATTGCAAATTTATTTTAGTCTGAATGTTTAGAAAATAAAATACTGTCTCAAAACTTATCATAAAACTATGAGTAAATACTAATATTATAGTTCAAGAGAAATAAATAAATTTAGTAAGACGAAGTGACTTAATTTTAACCATTGGATTAGATCAATCAAGCGGTTGAGATCAAATTAATTTTTAATTGAAATTAACGGAATTAGCAAAAAATATAGTGCGGTTGAAGAGTGACGATTATCAATATTAACCGTTGGACTGACAGAAATCAACGGTTGAAATGATGTCCTTTCGTCTCACATGAACATGTTTGTCATCTTTGAACCTTTTCCAATATTATATTCAACACTTAAACTCAAATTTAAATTAACTTATGAATTTAAATATAAGAAAAAGTTCAAATGAGACAAACAATTTTATGTAAAATCGTAGACATCATCCTCTCCGTGGAAATCTTTTAATCCGAAATTCAAACAAAAAATAACTGTCAAATCCAATCATACGTACTTTTCGCAAATCCAAACGCACACTTTAATTAAAATTCATTTAATTACAACCGTCATATTAATCAAATCAAGGTTAATGTTATATCCCTTGTCTTATAAATAATTATTGTCTCAATTGAATCTAACCCAATAAATATATATCGATTAAATTATTGTTACACATAGAAATTCCATTTGAAATTAAAATTGTTCAATTTTTGAAATCTCTTCACAACTAGTAATTAGTTTATCCCATGAAGAAAATTATCCCAACCGTTGCAACTTATTATAAAATACATAATGTATAACAACATGATAAAGTTTTAAAAAGACTACATATATTATGTGAAATGGAAATATACGATTTTTATCGTTGATTTTTTATCAATGCAACGATTGATAATTGCAATTGTCAAACTCAATCAGTTCGTAAGTTTTGAATATTAATTCAGGGTTGAGTTCTAAAAGGACATTAAATTTTTGTGAGACGTAAAGACTTAATCTCAACCGTTAATCTAGCGGTTGAGATTAAATTGATTTTTAATTAAATTTAAATGAATTTGAAAAAAGCACGGGGCGGTTGGTGAGTGACGGTTATCAATATTAACCGTTGGATTAATGAAGATCAACGGTTGAGATGATGTCCTTCTGTCTCACAAAAATGCATTGGTCCTCCTTGAACCTTATTCTTTAAGACATTCATAAATTAAATTAATTACAACCATAGAATTCATAGAATCAACGCCTAAATTAATATCATAATGTTCTACCTAATATTTGTTGTCCTTCTATATCTAACCCCATAAACGACATGTTATTATATTATTATTTATTAAAATATACAACTTTTAATGATTCAAAATATATTATTTTCAAAGTTTATTAAAAATAAAAAATTATTAAAAAAAGGAATGGAAGGAACATTAAATATAATTTGAAAGTCTATTTTTTCCATCAAATTTAGCAGATATGAAGACCATAAACGTGAAACAAATATTATTAAATTAATCTGTCTATATATTAGGAAAAAGTTAAAAAGAGAATTAATAAGTTTATATTTGACCGAAGTATATCATCTCAATCGCTTGATTAATGTAAAGTAACAATTAAATTAATTTTATTTAAATCACAAAATTTTGTTGTCCCCTTAAACCCTGCATTATTGAATTTAAAAGAAATTATAGTCCCTTGAATTTCATGGGCAATTTGGTAAAAACACGTGTTTTCAACTTATTTGAAGGGTATTTTTGTCATAAAACTCTTCGGTACACTCAATAATCAGTGTGTGTGAAGCACAGCTCTAAATTTAAAGCATTCGCATTTCATCGTCCCTCTTCCGTCTCAATTCGATTTCTTCTCAGGGCTCCGAAACTCCTTTCTACCATGTCCGCAAGCTCTCTTCGAACTTGGTCAGCAGCCATTAATCTCGCATCAATTTAATCGTTATTATATGAAAATGAATCTTGTTCTTGAATCTTGATTATCAGGGCTTTGTATACATTTATATTACAGTCGATTTTTTAAGTTCGAATGAATGCAAATGTTGCATTGGATTTTAGATTGTGTTATTAGGTTTTTTGCTGTCTGATTTTTATTTTTATGCAGAACGATTTATAATATGTGTACGCAAAAGCCTCCACATGACTATTCCCAACAATTGTATGATAAGTTACAAGCTGGCTTTTTTTGAAGA
>QZGG01003129.1:0-27310 GCA_006409495.1 Sedum album
GAGCGGGGGCGAGGGCGAGAGAGGGAAAGGGAAAAAAGCGGCAGAGAAGAAGCCAGAAAGGGCAAGAGAAAAGAAAAAGGGAGGGGGGGGAGGAGGGGAACAGCGGGGCGACGAGGGAAGCGAGGAGCCGGAGGCAGGAAGAGAAGCAAGGCGGGCGGGGGGGCGGACGCGAGGAGGGAGGGCGGACCACAGGCGCCAGAGGGCCCGCCGAGCGCGGCCGGCGCGAGCGCAGGGGAGGGAAGAAGGAACCGAGAAGAAGGGAGCAGCAACAACGGGGGGAGGACGGGACAGCGCAGGAGGCGCAGAGCGAGCGAGGAGGCGCCGCGGCAGCGAGCAGGGGGAGACCGCAGACAAGAACGGGCCGAGCGCGCCCCCAGCGGGGGGGCAGGGCGGCGGGAACAAGAAAAAACACGGGGGGAGGCGAGAGCGACGAACGCGACGAACAGAAAGGCAAGGCGCAAGCGCAGCAGGCAAGGGGGAGGCCGGAAGAAGCGCAGGGGGCAAGGAGGCAACGAGGGGCGGGGACCAAGGGCAAGGGAGCCAGAGGAGGCAACAGGGAGAGGGGGCGAGGCAACAACAAGAGGGGAGGGGGAACAAGGAGGGGGGGGGGGAAGGGGCACGGGGAGCAGGAAAGGGGGGGGGAGGAGGCGGGAGACGGCAAAAGCACGCGAGGAGAGCGAAGGGACGGAGGCGAGCGAAGAAGGACCGGGGGCAGAAGGGAGAGAGGAGAGGGCGCGAAGGGAGGAGGGGAGAGGGAGGACCGGGGCGACGAGGGAGGCAGAAGACCGGCAGCAGGGGCGCAAAGAAACCGCAGGAACGGAAGAAAGGGAGGAAAGCGGAGAAGAAACAGAGGGAGAAAGAGAAAAAACGGCCGAAACGAAGGGGACGAAAGAGGAACAAGAGGGAGCCACCGAAGAAGAGCCGGCGCCGGCCCGGGGGCGGAAGAAAAGGAGGAGCCGGACAAAAGCGAGGAAGAGGAAACGGAAGAGAGCCGAGGGAACGAAAAAGAAAAAACAAAGGAGGAGGGCCACGGGCAAGGGAAAGAGACAGGCGAGCAAAAGAGCCCAGGGGGAAACGGCGGAGCGGGAGGGGAAGCAAGAAACGGCGAAGGGAGAAAGACGGAAAAAAAAGAAAGAAAGGAGGAAAGACAAAAAACAGGGGCCGGGGACGCGGCGGGGCGACGAGAAACGAGGGAAACGGCCGGGGCGGAGGGAAAAAACAAGAAAGGGGAAAAGAGGAGAAGAAAGGAAAGGCACAAGAGGGGGGGCGGGGCAAGAGACGGAAAAAAAAAAGAGAGCGGGGACCGACCCACCCAGGGGGAAAACGGGGGGAAAGGAGAGAAAGAAAGAGACAGGGGGGCGAGCGGGAGAAGCGGGAGAGGCAAGCGGGAGGAACGAAACAAGGCAGGGGGCGAAAAAGGAACAAAAGAAAAACAAAGGAAGAACGGAAGGGAGAACGAGGGGAGAAGGGGGCGAAAAAAGAGCGCGGGGGCGAGGGAGGAACGAGAGGCCGAGGGAGGCAAAAGAAGAGGGACGAAAAAAAAAGGAGCCGGCGGAAACGGGCGCGGGCGGGAACAACAAAAAGAAGAGGGGCAGGACCAGGCGGGAGGGAAAGGGCAGAAAAAAAAGGCCCGAGACGCCGGGGAGAAAGAAAGACAGGCGGAGGCGGGCGAAGAAGGGGAGAAGGGAAGAGAGAAGGAGAGAGCGAAGAAAAAAGAACAACAGGAGACGGGAAGAAAGGAAAGGAGGAAAAAAAGACCGCGACGGGCAGACAAAGGAAGGGACGAGGGGGAACGACAAGAAAGAGAAGACGAAGCAACCGGAGGAGACGACCCCGGAAGGCGGGCACGAAAAGCAAGAGGGGAGGAGGGGGACGAGAAAGGAGCCGAGGAGACGAAGGAGGAGGACCAACCAGAGCCGGGGAGGGGAGGCAGGAGGCACAACAACCAGAGGGCGGCGAAAGAGAAGCAGGGGCGCGAGACGCGCGCAAAGGCGGAAAAGACCGAGGGGAAAACGGGCAAGCAAAGGACAGGCGCCGCGGGGGGGGAGAGACGCGAGAAAGCAAGCCGGGCGGAGGGGAGAGCGGGGACGAAGGAAACGCAGGGCAAAAAGGGAGGAAAAAAAACGAACGAAGGGCAACGGGCAGAAAAAAAGGAGAAAAAGGAGAAGGAGAAAAAAGAAGCAACAAGGGGAGCGAACGAGCAGAAGAACCCCCAAGGGGAGGCGAACGCCGCAAGGAACAAGGAGGGGAGAGGACGAAGAAAAGCAACGCGGAGGAAAGAGAGGAGAGACCCGCAGGAAGCAGAGCGAAAAAGAGAGGCCGGAGCAGAGGGGGCAAAGGCCCGAAGGGGCCGAGGAGGGACAAAGGGGAAGAAGGAAACCCAGGGGAAAGCACGGAGAGGGGGGGCAACGAGCCGAAAAAGACGGGCCAAAAAACGGGGAAGGGAGGGGAGGCAGAGAAAGAGGCGAGGGCCGGGCGAGGGAAACCGGGCAGAGAGGAAACCGGAAGGCCGCAAAGGAGCAAGGAAAAGGAAAAAAAAAGAGAAGGGGGGGGGGAACGGGGGGGAGGCCAACCAAACAGCCGGGGGGGCACCCCAAAACCAACCCGCGGGGGGGACCAGGGGAAAAGAACGCAGAAAAAAAACAAGCAAAGGGAAAAGAAAAGGGGGGAGCGGGGAAAAAGGGGAAAAGAGAAAAAAAAGGGAGGAAAAAAAGGGGAAGGCGAAACCGACGAAGAAAGGGCAGCGCAAAAAAAAGAAAAGAAGCGGGGGGAGAGGGAACGAGACAAAGGGGGAAACGCAAAAGGAAAAAGAGGAAGAAAAACGAAGCAGAGAAGGCACGAAGCACGCAGGCCAACGCGAGCGAAAAGGGGACAAAACAGGCACGAACAGAAAAAAAACGGCAAAGCGAACGAGAGAGAACAAGCACAAGCAGAAAGCAACGAGAAAAAAGAAGAAACGACAAGAAAAAGGGGGGAAAACGGCGGAGAGAAAGAGGGGAAGAAAAAAGGGCAGGCCGGAAAAAAGAGGAGAAGGACAAAAAAGAAAAAAAGAGGGGCAAAGAGGAACAAAACAAAGGACGCGAGGAAGCGGGAACGCGCAGGAGGGGGACAAGGGGAGGGAAGAAGAACAGGGAGAGCCGCCGGAGGCGAAGAAAAGAAGGAGCAAAGGACGGGGGGGGGGAAGCAAAAAAAAAAAAAAGGAGAAGGACAAGGCCAAGACGGAAGCAAACAAAAAAGAAACCAAAAGGGACGGGAGAAACGGGAGACAGGCCGGGGGGAGAGAGGAGAAAAAAGGCAAAAGGGGGGGACGGAGCCGCGGAGCCCAAGGAGGGGGAGGGAGAAAGGAGCACAAAGCCGAAAGGGGAACGGAGACAACGGAAAACGAAAGCGGAACGGCAAGAGCAGGAAACCGCGAGGGACGAAAGAGAAACGAAAGGAGAAGGGGGAGGACAAGGAAGAGGGGAGGCGGAAGGAACAGAGAAGAACCGGCGGACGGCGGAAGAACGCAAGGGAAAGGCGGGGACAGAAGCAGGAGCAAGCGAAGAGAGCGCGGAGAAAGGGGCGGAGGGGACCAAAAAAAGGAAAGAAAAGAGAAGCGCCACGCGAGAAGACAAACGGAAAAAAGGGAGGGAGCAAAAGGGGAGGAGAGGAAAACGAGGGAGGAAACGCAGGAGCAAAGCACAAAGGGAAGGGGCAAAAAAAGGCGCAAAGGAGCGCGGAGCAGAGAAAGCCAGGAAGGCAAAAAAGAAGAAGCACGCAGAGAGGGGGGGACCAGCACAAGGAAACAACAACACAAAAAGAGCCGAGAAGGACAACACAAAGAAAAGAAAGCGGGACCCGAGGAACGAACAAGGCGGGAGGGAAAAAGGAGGACAGAGAGGGAGAAAGCGGGGGGGAGGACCGAAAGACAGGGGGCGGAGAAAAAGGCGAGAGGAAGCCGGGAGCCAGACGAAGACCAAGAAGACGAAGAGAAGAAGGAGCAACGAAGGAAGAAAGCAAGAAGAGGGGCGGGGGGAGGGGACAACGCCAGAAAAGAGCGGCGGGGGCCGCCGCGCGAGAGGGAGGGGGGGAGGGGCAAAGCAAAAAGACCCCGGAGGGAGGGCGGCAAGGAGGGAGAAGGACGGAGCGGAGGAGGCGGGGGAGGAGGCGGGAGCCAGGCGGCAAGAGCGACCGGGGCGAAGACACAAAGGGAGAAGGCGGGAAGAAAAAAAAGAGGGAGCCAGAGCGGGAAGAACGGGGGACCGAAAGAAGGGGAGGGCCGAGGGGAAAAAGCGGCGGGAGGGGGGGGAGAGAGAGAGGGGGGGGGGGGACGGGGGAGGGGAAAACAAAAAGAGAGGAGGCGGCGAGGGGGGAAGAAGGAGGGAGAGGAGAAGAGAGCAGGGGGAGAAGGGGGGAAAAGGCCCGGGGGAGGGAGAAGGAGGGAAGCCAGCGGGGCGAGAACGCCCAGGGGGAGAAAGCCCGGGGGCAGGGGGCGGAGAGAGGGGAGAGGCGCGGGGCGGGCCAGGGGGGGGACCAGACAGACCAGGGAAGACGAGAGAGCGGAGAGGGAGAAGGAGGCGGACCCAGCCGGGCCAGGGAGGGAGGCCCGAAGGAAGAAGGGGCGGAGCGGGAAGGCCGAAGCAAAGAGGCCGGGGACGCCAAAAGGAGCCGGAGGGGGGAGGAAAAAGAGAGGGGCAGGAGAGGAAGGGCAGAGCGGAGGGGAAGGGGGAGAAGGGAAAAGGGCGGCGGGGGCGAAGGGAGACCCGACAAAACGGGGAGAACGAGGAGAAGGCAAAAAAAAAGGGGAAGGGGGAGGACGAAGAGAAAAAAAGGACGGGCGAAAGGGGAGAAAGGCAAGGGGGGGCGGGGGGGCGGCAGGAGGGGAAGGGACGGAGCAAGGGGGGGGAGGCCAAAGCAACAAAAAGGGGGCCGGGGAGCCGAGGGGAGGAAGCAGCAGGAGAGAGAAAGGGAGAGGCGGACAAAAAAAGGGAAAAAGACGGCGAGGGAAAGAGGAAGCGAGGAAGGGGGGGGACGAGGGGACAAAGAGGGGGGGGGGAAGGCGAAGCGGGGACGGCAGGCCAGGGGAGGAACCCGAGAGGGAGCGCAGCAGGGGAAAAAAAGGGGCGGGCGGGGAGGCGGGGGCGAGGGGAGGGCGGAGGGGGCGGGGGCGAAGAGGAGAGGGGCAGGGGGGGGCGGGGAGGGAAGGGGGCCAAGGGGAGAGCGAGGGGGAAGGAGGGAGGCGGGAAGGAGCGGAGGAGGGGGAGGAAAGCGGGGCAGGGGAGGGGCACCCCCGGGGGCGAGGGCACGCAAGCCAAAAAGAGGCGGGGCGGGGGGAGAGGACAGGGAGGAGGCGGGGGAGAAGGAGACCACGGGGGGAAGCCAAGGGGGGAGCGGGGAACAGGGGGAAAAGAGAAAAAAAGGGCGGGCAAGGGGAGGGGGGGAGGAGGGCGGGGAAAAGGGGACAAAAAAAGAGGGGGGGGGGGGGGAACCAAAAGGCGGGGGGGGGCCGCCCCCACACAGGGAAAAAAAAAAAAGGAGCGGGGGGGCCGGGGCAAGGGAGCCAGGGGAGGGAAGGCCGGGGGCAAGCGAGGCCAAGGGGGCAAAGAGAACGGAAAGAGAAGCGGGAGCGGAAGACCCGCACGGAACCAGGGGGGGAAAGGCGGGGGCGGAGAGAGGGAACACCACGAGAAGGGCAGGAACAGGGGGGGCCGGAGGCCAAGGGGAAAAGCCGCGGACCAGGCGGGAAGGGGCAAAAAGAGGAGACGGCCGAGAGGGGGAGCGAGGAGGAAGGAGGGAAGAGAAGAGAGGCCGAAGAGGGGAGGGAGGAGGAAGAGACAACGCCGGGGGACGGGAGGAGGGAGAAGACCAGGGGGGGCGGCGGCGAGGGCGAGCCCCAGGGGGCGGCGGGGGAGACGGCGCAGGGGAGCCGGGGGGCGGAAAGGGGAAAGGCGGGAGGGGGGGCAGCCAAGGGGGAAAAGGAGGGAAGGAGGCCAAAGAGAGCAAAAGAAGAAAGGAGGGAGGGAGCGAGGCGAGACAAAAAAAGCGGAGAAGGGACAGGGCGGGAACCAGGGGAAAAGAGGGAGGGACGCCGGGGAGCGCGGAGAGAGCCCAGGAGGAGAGGGCGACGAAAAGCGGGGGGGGGAAGAAGGCAGCAAAGAAAAAGGGGGGGAAGCAGAAGGAGGAGAACGCGGCGCAGGGAGAGGAAAAACGACGCCAAAGCGGGAGGGGCGGACCGCAGGCCGGGGGCGGCGACGACGGGGGCGGCGGAGGCGCGGCGGGGCGGGCAAACGCGGCAAGGAAGGGGGAGGACCGGCGAGGGAGGGGGGACGAAGGGCCGGGAGGCCCCGGAGAAGGGGGGCGGGGGGAGGAGAGAGAGCCAGGAGAGCGGCAAAGGCGAAAAAAGGAGGAGCAAGAAGAAGAGCAGGAGGGAGGGAGAAAAGGAGGCGCGGGCCGGGGGGAGGAAACGGGCACGAAAGAAGGGGAAGGAAAAGAGGCGGGGGGCCACGACAGAGACCGGGAAGAAAGGAGCCGGGGGGGAGGAAAGAGGCGGGGCAGCAAGACGGAAGCGAGGGAAGACAGCGAGCCCAAGAGAGCGGGGGCGACAACGGCGAACCGAGGGAGAAAGGCAGGGCGGACGGGGGGGGAGGGGGGGGGAGAAACCCAGGAAGGGGGAGGGCAGCAAAGAGGGAAGCGACAGAGGCGAACGAGCGAAAAAAAGGGAGCGGGCGGGCGAGCAGGGCAAAAAAAGGGGGCAAACGGGGGGGAGGGAAACGAGAGAGGGGGGGGCAGGAGCGGGACACGAAAAAAAAAAAGAGGGGGACAGGGCAGGGAGGAGACGAGGGGCAAAGGGAGGGGGGAAAGACCGAAACGGACGGGCCAGCGGGGAGAGGCGAAAAGAAGAGGCACAAGGAAACGGGGGGGGAGGGACGAAGGGCGGGCGGGGGGGGAAGGAGGGCGAACGGCGAAGGGGCGGGAGGCCCAGACAGAGAAGAAGGGGCAAAAACGGGGCGAGGGGGAGAGCAGGGCGCGGGAAAGGGAAAGGGGAACGCAGCCGGGGGGGCGGGGGCGGGCACGCGGAGCGCGGCCGGGGCAGCGGCAGCGAGGGGGGCCGGAGCCGCCGGGGCGGCCGAAAAAGGGAAGGAGAAGGAGCGGCGGCGGGGAGCCCGCGGGGCCGCGGGAGGCCACGGCGGGGCGGAAGGGGGGCGAGGGCGACAGCGGGGCGGCGCCGCGGGCCGCCCGGGCGGCCGGGACGGAGGGGCGGGAGAACCAGGGAGGACGGGAGGCGGCCGAAAGAGGAGACACAGGGAAGAAAGAAGAAAAGACGAAAGAGGCGAGCCAGAGAAGCGAGCACGGCGGACACAAGGGACGGAGGAGAGCGAAGAAGGACAGGAGAGCGAAGAGAGGGAGGGGCCGGAGCCAGACGAAGACCAACCCAACCCAGGGCAGGAAGAAAACGGGACCAAGGAACCAACCAACAAAACGACGGGGACAAAGAACAGCGGGGGGGGCAGCGAAACAGAGAAAGGGGACGAAGCGGGCGAACAGGGAACGGGGGAAAAGAAAAGAGGGAAGAAGGGAAAAAGGAGAGGAGGCAGGAAGACACAGGGAAGGCGGAGAGGGCGCAGGGAAGGGCGGGGAGGAGAGGGAGGAGAGCGAGAAGCAAAAAAGGGGGGGAGGGGCCAGAAGAAAGGAAACAAAAGAGGGGGAGAGCGAGGACAGGAGGGGAGGAGGGCGACCCAAGGCGAGAGGCAGAGGCGCAGAAGAGAGCGAGAGGAGCAGCAGGAGCGGGCCCGGAAGAAAACCAGGGGGGCGGAGACCGGCGGCGCGGGGCCGGCGGCCAGAACCGGAGCGCGGAGAAGGAAGAGAGAGGAGGGCCCGAGGGAGAAGGGGGCAGAAAGCCAGAAGAGAGGCCGACCACAACGACCGAAGGGAGGAGCGGCAGGCAGAAGGCGACGAGAGGACCGAGGAGAAAAGAGGGGAAAAGCAGCACAAACCGCCCGGGGAGGGCGAGGGCAAGGGGGAGGAGGAGAGGACGAGGGGCACGGGCCAGAGAGAGAAAGAGAAACAGAGAGACGAGAAAGAACAGCGCGGAGGGCAAGGACACCAAAGGGAGAGGAAAGGAAGGGAAGGGGGAGAGAGAGGGAAGAGAAGGAAAGAGAGCCACGGGGAGAGGCCCGAGGAAAGGAGGCAGGGAACGGAGCCACGACGAAGAAGGGCCGGAAGGACGAAGGAAGCGGCGAGCGCGGAGGGGCAGGGAGGGAGAACGGGAAGGGAACGCGAGGAGAGGGAAGCGCGCGGGGGGCCGCAGGAGCGCAGGGGAGAGCGGCGGCGGGGAACCGAGGGGGCGGAGGGGCGAAGCCGACGGGAGGAGAGGGGAGGCAGGCGGAAGGAAAGAAGGCAGGAGGAGCGGAAAGGGCGCGCGGGGACCGGGAAGAGGAGGGAACCCGGGCCCGGGCGGGGGGCGAGGGCAGGCGAGCGCAGCACAGGAGGGGGCGGCGAGAGGGGAGAAGCACCGGCAAGACCGGGGGGGAGGGCCGGGAGAAGCCGGGGAAGAAGGGGCAGAGGGACGAGGACGAGCAGGGCAGCAAAGGGGCAGGCAGCGAGGCGCCCGAGAGGCCACAGGGACCGCGAGCAAACCGAGGAAGGACGAGGAACACAGCGACGAAGACGGGGACGGGCGCGGCGAGGCGGCCCAAAAGCCGGACGGAGGAAGAGGGACGGGGCGGAAACAAAAAAAGAGACGGAGGGGGGGCGGGGGGAGACGAGAAGGAAGGCGGGACGCAGGGACGAGAAAGAAAGGGAAGGCCAGGCCAGGGCGACAAAAGACCCACACCCAAGGGCCAGAGGGGGAGCCGCGAGACGGAGCAGGAGGGCCCCCCCAGAGGGAAAGGGCCGGCCCGGGGGGCCGGGGGGGGCGAGGAGGGAGGCGAACCCCCGACACCGGGGGCGGAGCCACGGGCGCGAAGCCGCGGAGCGACAGGCCCCACCCCGGCGCCACGAGAGCGGGGCCCGGGAGCACCAAAAAGGAACCGGGGCGGGCCCCAGCCAGGGCCCGGGGGAAGAAGAGGGGAAGGCGCGGGGCGCGCGAGAAGAAGGGGGCGGGCCGGGGGGAAGGGGGAGAGAAGGGAGGGCAGAAGCGGGGGGGGAAGAAGACAGGGCAGGGGGGAAGAGGAAAAAGGAAGAAGAAGGAGAGGGGAAGCGGGGAGCAGGCGGGCGGCGAGCGAGGGGGCCGCAGGACCGCCCCGACAGGAGCGGCACCGCAGGAGAGGGGAACCACCAAGGGCGGGAGGGAGGGGGGGGGCCGCGACGCCGAGGACACCAGAAGAGCGAACCAGGAGCGAAGAAAGGCAGAAGAGAAAAGCAGAGGCGAGGGGCGAGGGAGGGGGAGGCCCCAAGGCGGGACGGGAGGGGACACCAAAGGCCGCGGCCCGGCCAGCCGAGAGAGGGAGGGCAGAACGGGGGGGGGGCAGGGAGCAAAGAGGGGAACAAGGAAAAGAGAGGGCGAGGGCCGGAGCGAAGGGAGCGGGGCAGGGAGGAACAAGGGGCAAGGCGACCGGGCGGGGAGGAGGCCGCAGCGGCAGACAGCACGGCACGGCCACGGGACACCGAGCGGAAGGAGAAACGGCGCGGCGCGCCGGGACCGGCGCGGGAAGGCGCAAAACGGCGGGCGCCCCAGCCCCGCAGGGGCAGGGAACCCGGCGCGGGCGCGGCGGGGCGACCGGAGGCGCGGGGGAAGGCGGAAGAGGAGAGCACGCAGCGGGGGGGGGCGGACGACGGAGAGGCGGGCAGCAGGGAGCCGCGCCGCACGGGGCGACCCAGCGGGGACCGGGGGCACGAGAACGGGGACACCAGAGGGGCGGCCGGCCCGGGCCGCGCGGACGAGGGAAAGGGCCGCGCAAGGCGCGAACGCCCACACCGGAGAGGACCGAACGGGCGCACGACGGGCGGAACCCAGCGCACGGACCGCGGGAAGGGCGAACAGCCCAACCCGGGGAACAGACGACAGCCCCAGGGGGCGAAGAGCCGACAGCGAGGGGCCAAACCGGCCCGGCGAGGGGAGCGGGGGGAAGAGCAGCCGGGAGCCCGAGAGGAACGGGGAGCCGGGGAGCGACGGCCCGGCCACGCGGCACCGGCGGAGCACGAAGGCCGACGGGCGGCCCGGCGCGACGGGGGGCGGGCAGGCAAGCGCCCGGCGGCCGGGGCACGCGAGGGCCAAGCGCCGGCCGGCCCGAGGAAACCGGGGCACGCCGCCGGGACCGGGGGGAGGCCGACGCCCCAGAGAAACGGGCGACCGGAGACGGGCCCGGGGCCCGGAGGGCCGGACACAAGGGGAGAAGGCGAGCGCGGCCAGAGGGGAGCGCACGGACGGCGCGGGCCCCCCGGAAGGAGGCCGGCGGCGCCGGCCACCGAAGCGGCGCAGGAAAAGCCCAAAGCCAAGCCCAGGGAACAGGAGAAGCGGCAGAGGGGCGGGCGGGCCAGGGGCAGGGAGGCCGCAGCGGCACAGACAGGGCGAGGGCACCGAGCCGCGCGCCGAGACAGGGCCCAGAGCGGGACGCCGGGCGGGCGGGGCGGAACGGACCCGACAAGGAAGGGCGCGACCGGAGGACCGGGAGAGGGACGGCCGCCGGGCACCGGGCGGCGGGCGCCGGCGCCCCGGGCAGCAGGGCACCAACGGCCGGGACCGGCCGGCACGGGGCAGGCGGCAGCCCCCAGACAGGGGCGGACGACGGGGCGGAGACCGGGGGGGGGAAACAGGCGCCCGGGCCGGGGCACGGCGACCCCCGGGGGAGGGGGCACCCCGGCGCCCGAAGGGACGGGGCGAGGGGCCGAGGGCCGGAGAGAGAGGGGCGCGCGCCCCGAGGGAGGCGCGACCGACCCACCGGGGGCGGGGCGGGGACAGGGACCCGGGGGGGAAGGGCGGGCGAGCGGGGCCGGGGAGGCAGCGGGGACGGCAGCGCCGGAGCGCCGGGGACGCGAACAGGGGCGCGAGGGAGGGCGCGACCCCGGCGGACCCGGACAAAGCAGGGGCACCGGGCGGCCGGGAACCGAGAACCAGCGGGCGGCGAACCGAGCCGCCGCCGGCCCGCGGGACCAACAAGGGGGAGGACAGGAAGAGGCACCGGGGGCCAGCGACGACGCCGGGCGGCCGGAGCGGAGGCCCGGACGCACCCGCCGGGGACGAACCGGGCGGAGGAACCCGGAGGGGGGCGGGGCAGGGGAGGCGCACCAAGGGGGCGGGACGCAAGCCGACAGGCGCGCGGCCGCGGCGGCCACCCCCGCGCGCGCGAGGGCGGCCCGCGAAGGCGGAACGCGCCCCGACCGAGGCAGGGGACAGCCCACAGCGGCGGCAGAGCGCGGAGCCCCGGGCAGCGGCGGCGCAGGAGCGCGCGAGCAGGGAGCGAGGACGCACGCGGGCAAGGGGGGCGGCGGCGAGGCAAACCGCCGGGCGGGCGCGGCACCCCGACCGCCGGGAGCACGGAGCGGGCAGGGAGGGGCCGGAGCGGGGGAGCCGGGCGGGGCCCGCGCGACGAGGAAGCGGAGCCCCCAGCGGCGCACGGGCCGACCGGGACCCCGGGGGAGGGCAGAGCGAGGAGGCAGAGGGGCCGCGAGGGGGGACCGCGCGCGCGGCCCGCACCGAAACAGGGCGGGACCCCGAGAGGGCCAGGCAACGGCGGCGCCGCAACGCAGGGCGGGAGAACCAGCGAGCGCGGGGGCGAGGGGCAGGGCACCCCGAACCACAACGCAGCCGCGGAGGGGCAACAGCAGGCGGGGCGGACCGCCACGGAGGGGCACCCAAGCGGCAGCCGGGGCAGGGAGAGAGCACCCAGGGGCGGGGCCAGAAGCAGGGACAAGGGCCCGAGGAAGACGCGCGGGCGCGACGGCGCCGGGGGGGCCCGGAACCAAGCCACGGCCGAGGAGGCGCCGGCGCAGGCGGCAACAGGCACGCGGGCAGAGCCAGGGCGCGCCCACGGCGGGGAGCGGACGGGGGCAGGGGCGAGGGCACGCCCCGAGGGGGGGCGGGGCACCCGGCCCGCACGGGACGACGGCGCGAGCGGGCACCCAGGAGGAGGGAGCCGGGCAAGGGGGCCGGGCGGAGGCACACGGGAGGCCACGGGCCCCAGGCGACGCGGGGCAGAGCGGAAGCGAGGGAGGCGGGCGGGGACGGGACGCGCGCCAGCGAGGGGGCAGCACGCCACCGCGGCGCCGAGCAGCACGACGGGGAGGGCGCGCCCACAACCCCGGGGGCACGGGGAGGCGGCGCCCAGGGCGCGCGCCGCGACGACGGGAAGCGCGGGGCGGGCGGGGCCGCGGGCGACGAAGAGGGGCAGGGCGCCAGGGGGGCGCGGGCCGGCCCAGGGAGGCAGCAGCAGGGCGAAAGGGGAACCGAGGCGGGAAGCGCCGGAGCAAGGCGGAGGGGCAACGCCCCGAAGCAGGGCGGCGCGGACGACGCCCGGCCGCGGCGCGGGGGCCGAGGGAGCCACCGGAAGCCGGGCCGCGGGGAACCGCGCCCGGAACGGGAAGGGGAGGCCAGCCGAAGGGGCGGCGAAAGGGAAGGAGCGGAGCAACGGCCAGGAAGGAGCAAGCAGAGAGCGAACGGCCGACGCGGCAAAAGGGGGGCGAGCAGAGAGCGGGGGAGCGGCGAAGGGCACGAGGGGAGAGAAGCGGACGCGAACCGCGGACAGCCGCCACAGGGGAAACCACCGCCGCGCGGGCCCCCCGACGGAGGCGACCAGAGAGGCCAACGAGAGACAAGAACGCCCCCCCGAACACAGCGGACAACGGGCAGCGGACGGGCGCGCCAAAGAGCAACGCGGCGCAAAAGGGGCGGAGGGGAAGCCCAGGCGAACGAAGGAGGCGGGGGGGCCGGAGGAGCCCCAGCGACAGGAGAACCCGGAACGGAGAGCGGGCCCCCCGGGGCGGCCCGACGCGGGGGGCGGAAGAAGGGGGGGGAAGAAGGAGGGAGCGCCCCGGCGCCGACCGCGAGGGGAAGAAGGAGGGAGGGCCCGGCGCCGACCCGGACGGCCCAACCGGAGAGCGGACAGCGAAGGCGGGCCACGGAGGGAACAGGGGGCGAGGGGCGGGCCGCGACCCCGGGAGGCCGAAGGCCGCCGGGGGGGAGCGCGGAGGGCCGACGGGGGGAGACGAGGGGGCGGGCCAGGGAGGGGCCGGCCGGGGGGCCGCAGGGCGCGCAAAGGGGGAAGGGAGAGGGCAGCAAGGGGGGCGCAAGGGCCAACGGGAGCCGCGGCCCCAGGGAGCCCAGAGGAGGGAACCCGAGGAGAGCCGCCGACGCCAACGACCGGCCAGGGACGAGCCAGACGAGAGCGGACCAACGGCCCAGCCGACCGCCGCGACGGGCGGGACAGCCCAGCGGGGGCGCAGGAGAGGCGGGCAGGGCAGGGGCGGGCCGCGGCCCCAGGACGGAGAAAAAGGGAGCCACCGGGGCAGGGACAAGAGACGAGCAGGACCGGCGGGACAAGGAGACAGCCAACCCGGAAGCGCAACGACCCAAGGGCAAGAGCGGAGCGCGACCAACGGAGCGAGAGCCCCCGAGCCAAGGGGAGCAGACAGGAAGGAGGCAGAGGCGGCGGCCAGAGGAGGCGGGGCCCGGGCGCAGCGGGGCCAGCCGGGACGGGAACCAGAGACCGCGCCCGGGAAGGAAAGCAGCGCACCGACGGGCCAACCAAGGGGAGAGAAGCAAGAGAGGCCGGGGCGGGAGCGAGGCAGCCGGCCCGAACGCAGCAGACAACGCGCCGGGGGACGGCGCGCGCCAAGGGGGGGGGCCCCCCGGCGGCCGGCCCAGGGCAAGGGGAAAGAACGCCGAGGAGAAGAAAAAAGAAGGCGGGAAGAGACCCGCCGGGGCCGACCCGAGACACGCGAAGAGCCGGGGGCAAACCGGCGCCCAGGGGGAGGCAAGAGAGAGAGAAAGAGACACAGCCCAGGGCACGGAGCGGGGCGGGCGGAGGGACGGAGGGGGGCGAAGACCAAGAAGGGAGGGAGGGAGACCAAGCAGGCGGCGGACGGCGAGAGCCAAGCGCCGGGGCCCGGCGGAAAGGAAAAAGAAGGGCACGGGCGGCCGGGCGGGAGGGAGGAGGAGGACAGGCCGAGGAGGGCAGCGGGCGCCAGACCGCCGGGAAAAGCAGGAAAAAAAAAAGGCGCGAAGGGGACGAGCCCGCCGGCACCCCAGAAGGAAAGGGGGGAGCGCGGAGGGCGGGGGCGGGGAAGAGGCGGGGGAGGGGCGCCAGGGGCGGGGCCCAGGGAGGCCAAACCGAAAGCGGGGCGCGAGAGAGCGGGCCAGACACGGAGAAGGGCGGGAGGGAGGCGCGAGAAGAGAGGAGCCGGGGGGGCCCCCCGGACCGCCCGGAGCCCACGAGGGAAGAGAAAGGGGGAGCGACAGGGGAGCGCACCGGAAGCGCCACAGCGAGCCGCCGGAGGAGAAGGGGGGGGCAAACCCCGGGGCGAACAGGAGGAGGACGCCAGGCGAAGGGGCCGGGGAGGAGCCACAGCGCAGGGGCAGGCGCGGAGGAGCACAGGGAACGAGCCAGGGGGCGGAGAGCCCGCACAGCCCAGGCACAACGACGCAAGGAGCAGGGGCGCGCGCGACCAACGGAGCGAAGAGCCCGGCGGGCGGGCCGCCCACGGGGGCCCACGAGGCCAAAAGCGAGAGAAACCCCAGCCCGCGCGGGCCGGGGGAGCCCCCAGGGCGCCACACAGGGGAACAGCGGGACGGAAAAAAGGGGAGCCGAGCAACGGGGGCCGACCGAGGAGAAGAAGCGCGGGAGCGGGGGCGGACGGCACCGGCGAGAAACGAAAGAAGACGGCCAGCGCCAAGGGGAACGCAGACGGAGCGCGCGGCGGGGGGGGGGAAGCGGGAGCAAACCAAAAGACCCAACAAGCACGAGCGGGCCCGGAAAAGGAGGGGAGCCAGCCGCACCGGCCAGGACGGCGACCGGGGACGACGGCACGCCAGGCACGAGCCCGGCCGGCGGCAGCCCCCGCCGGGCGGGGAAGGGAACGACGGCGGGCAGGGCCAGCGCCCAGAGGGGGACGGGCGGGGGGACAAGGCCCGGGAACGAAGGCACCGCCGGAGGGCGGACCGGCGAGGACGAGCGAGGCCGGCGGCAGGCAGGCGAGGGGCAGCCGGCAAGCCGAACGGAGGACGGGGGGGGGGGGAGCGCACCCGCGCGGGAGCGCGACCCGGGGGCCCGGCCAGGGGAGCACGGGGGGCGCCCAGGGCAGAAGGGGCAGGAGGACGGGACGGCAGCCGCACCGGCCGCCGGCGGAGCACCGGCAGGCGGGGCAGGGGGCCAAACGCAAGGGGGCAACGAAACACGAGGGGGCGCGCGGGGCGGGACGGAACCCAACACCGGACGGCACGAGCGGACGACAGCCAGGCACCACCGGGGGCCGCGGGCCCGAAGGCACCCCGCGCGGGCAAGAGGAGGCGCGGCAGGGCAAGCCCGGGGAAGGGGCGGCGCGGGGCAGCGAAGGAAACCACAGGCGCCACCGCGGGGCGGGCCCCCGGCAAGGCCGGGGAGGGGCAGGCGGGCGAACGGACGCCCCAGGCGGGAGACGGAACGCGGGAGCGACAGCACGGCACGGGGCGAGACGCACAGCGCCGAGGAGCCAGCGGGACAGCGAGGACGACGGGGGAGCGAAGCCCAGGCGCGCCCCGAGCGGGCGGCGCGCAGGGGCAGGGGCGGCCCAGCAGAGGGCGGGCGCCGGGGGGGCGGGCCGAGCGCGACGCAGGGCACCGCGCCACCGGAAAGGCCCGCGGCCCCGACCGGACGCCAGCGGGGGAGGGGCCACCGCCGGGCCAGGGGGAGCCCGGGGAGGGGACGGCGGACGGAAAAAGCCACCGACAGACGCGGACGCCCAAGCAGGCCGGAGAACGCGGGCAGCCGCGGGAGACCGCGGCGGCGGGCACAGAGGGAGCCGAGGCGGAGGCCCCAGAGACCGGCAGGGCGGCGGCGCGGGAAAAGACGGCGGGGCCGAGGCGGAGGCCCCGGAGAAGAAGCAAGGACGGGAGCGGGGAAGAAGCAGCGGCGAACGCGGGGCCAGCAGCCGCGGGAAGACAGAGGAGGCAAGCGGGAGCCGGAAGGAGGGGGCGGAAAGCGGCGGGAGGGGGCGGGGAAGGCCGCCGGCAAAGCCCAGGGCGCAACCCGGGACAGGCGGGGAAACGACCAAGCGGGAGGACGGGAGGGGCAGAGGAAGGGCCGGGGGAGCGGGGAAAGGCGGAGAGAGCGGAAAGAACACCAACGGCGAAAGCACGCGGCGGGGCCGACACGGACACGGAGAGACGAAAGCGAGGGGAGCGAAGGGAGGAGAGACCCCAGGAGGCCGAGCGGGAAACGAGGGAGACGAGGCGCGGGGCGGAGCGACCCGGCAGGGCGGGAGCGAACGCGGGAAGAGCCCGCCGGGGGAGGACGGGCGCAAGAAGGAAACGCAAAGGAAGGGACGGGGGCCCGCACAAGCGGGGGAGCAGGGGGGGAAGGCGAGGCAAAGCGAAGAACCGGACCAGGGCGGGACAGGCCGCGAAGCCGCGGGAAAGAGAGGGGGGCCGGCGGGAACGCGGACACAGGGGGCAGGGCGGGCGGCAGCGCGGGCCGGAAGGGGGGGGAAGGCCCGCAACGAGCGCAACCCGCGGGGGGAGGGCCACCAGGGAGGGGGGAACCCGGAACAGACGGCCGGGGAGAAGCCGGAGGAAGGGGAGGAGGACGGCAAGGCAGCAGGCCCCGGAGGCCCGGGGCGACACACGGGCGACAAGGGCCGGGACAAAGGGGCGCGAGCCCGCGAGGGGGAGCGAACCCCAAAAACCCGGCCGCAGGGCGGAGGGCAGGCGGCAACGCGCCGGCAGGAAGCCGGAAGCGCGAGGAAGCGCCGGGCAGCCAGACGGCGGGGAAGGCGGGCCCGGGCCGGGACACACCGCCCGGCACACGAGGGGAGCGGGCCAGGCCCGAAGGCGGGACCGGAACCGCAAGGAGGGGGAGGCCGAAGGCAGGGCGAGGGACGGGAGGGAAGGCGGAACAAGGGAGCCGGACGGGAAGGGGCGGCGGGAGCACCGCCGGGGCAGGGAAAGCGAGGGCGGGGGGGGAGGGGGGGGAGACCGCGGCACACCCAAAAAGAAGCGAGCGACGGCGGAGGGAAACGGGGAGAGGGAAGGCGGCGGGCGGGGAGCGACGGGGAAGGAAGACCAAGCGCACGAGCGGAGGAGCCGAGGGCGAACAAGGGGAGAGGAGCCCCGGGGGACGGCCCGAGGGGCCCCCGGGGGGCGACAGGGGGCGAAAAAAGGAAAGAGAGGGAGGGGGGGCGCGCGCGGGGGCAGGGGGCCCCCAGGGGGAGGCCCGCACGACGGGCGAGGAGCGCAGGGGGGAGAGCGCGCCCCGGAGAAGGGCGGCGGGGGCCGGGGCGGGGAGGGCGCGCAGCCACAGGGAGAGGGCAAGGGGCGCAGCAGCGCCGGACCCGGAGAGGGGGAGCAGCCAAGGCACAGGAGCAGGGCGGACGCCGCCGGGGCGAACCGGGGGGGAAACCAAACGGCGCCGCAGGAGGAGAGAGGGGCGAGGCAGGGGAGAGCCAAGGGAGAGCCAACGGGCGAGGCACGCGGGGGAGCCGGGCGGGCCGGGGGGACCACCACGGCGCCGCGCGGCGCGAGAAGCCAGACAGCCCGGAGCAGGGGGGACAGCGAGCGCGCGAGCACAGAGGGAGGGGGGCCGCAAGGGGAAAAGAAAAGGGAGCACCGAACAACGCAGCGGCACAGACCAAGAACGACGAGAGCACCCGGGCAGGCGGGGGGGACGGAGGGAGCGGACCAGGCGAGCCGGGGGGGCAGGCGGGGCCCGGAGGGCGGGAGAAAGCGGCAAGCAAGAGGACGGGCCGAAGCCGCCCCGCCCGAAAGGAAGAACGGGAAAGGCGGGGCCGGGCCGCAGGGACCAGGAGAGGGGAGCGAGCCGGAAGAAGAAGGCGGGGGAGAAAGAACGCACGGCGGGGGCGGCGACCCCCGCAGGCACGACGAACCCCCGAGCAGGGCAAGGGGAGGGGGCGAGGGAGCGAGCGCGGGACGCCAAAGGGAGCAGGGGGAAAAAGGAGCGGAGAGGGGCGAGGGAGGACCAGGAGGGGCGCGGAACGCCGGCGGGGGCGGCGCAGCGGAGGGAGGGCACAAGGGCCAGGGGAAGGAAGAAGGGGGAACAACCACACGGGGAGAGCGCAGGACAACGGAGAGGGGGAGGCGGCGGGCGGGAAGGAGGAAGCGCGCCCGAAAAGGAAGCGAGGGAGGCGCGCACAAGGGGGGGACCGGAGGGGCGAGGAGGGACGGCACGGGCGAGGGCGCGGGGCAAGGCCAGGAGGGCCCAGCGGCGCCAGGGAAAAGAAGAAGAGGAAGAAGCAGCGGACGCCGGCAGGGAGGCGCCACGGGGCGCGGGGGAGAGAGCGCAGGGGGAGAGCGCCGCGCGGGCAAGGGGGGCGGGGCGAGGACGGGGGGAGGGCGAAGGGGCCAGACGGGAAGGAGAGGAGCGGGGACCGGAACCGGGGGCGCACGGGGGCGAAGGAAGGGGAAGAGGACCGAAACAGGCCACGGAAAGACGCGACGGAGACAAAGAGGGGCGGGCAAGAACGGAGAGGAGGGAGGAGGGGCAGGGGGGCAGAGCGAGGAGGGAGCGGACAGGGACGGGAGGGGAGGCGGCGGCGCGCCGAGGGGGCCCGCAGCGGGGAGCCCGGGGGAAGAGGAGCAAGGGGGCCCGGGCGAACAACGGGAGGCACGAGCGCCCGGCAACCCGGGAGCGAAAGGCGGCAAAAAGGAAGGAAAAGCCAGGGACCGACCCCAGCGGCGCCACCCCGGAGGAACGACGAGAGCACCCCAAGGAGGCCGGCGGCAGCCAGGGGCGCGGACCGACCAGAGAACCCGGGGCAAGAAGGGGAACGCAGGAGCGGGCCGCGCGCAGGGGGGCAGGAAGGGGCGGAGAAGGGCAAGCACGCAGGCGGAAAACGAGCGGGCGGAGAAGGGGCGAGCACGCAGGCGGAAAACCCGCAGGCGGAAGACCAAAGAGGCGGGCAGAAAAGGGGGGAAAGCGCGCCGGGCCGGGGGCGCCGGGAGCGGGGAGCCGCCGGAACCACAAGAAGCCGGAGGGAGAAGGGGAGGCCAACGCAGCACCGGGGAGAAGAGGGGCGGGGGAGAGCACAGGACGAGGAAAGGGGAAGCGGGGGGCGGGGGGAGGGAGGGGCGAGCGGGGCCGCGAGGGGAGAAGCAGGCGGGGGCCCGAGAGGCGGGGGGGACCCGGGGGCGGAGGGCAGCGGGGCGAGGCCGCGGAGCGCCAACGCGGGAACGGAGCCGAGACAAAGAGAGAGGAGAGCACCCAAGGGGGCCGAGGCGGCAGGGCGAGCGAGGAGGGAGCAGGCAGGGACGGGGAGAAGAGCCGGCCAGGGAGCAGCACCGGAGGAGGGCAGAACCGGAAAGGGAAGGGCGAGGGGCAAACGAGGAAAGGCGGACGGGGGAGACCGAGGCACCCAGAGACGAGGAAGGGCGGAGGAAGCGACGAAAGGCGGCGGGGAGGGGAAAAGAAGCAGGGAGCCGGAGAGGCCCGAAGAGGGGAACCGGGCGAACGGCGGCGGAAGCCAGGGGCAGGCAAGAGACAACCGGGCGAACGGAAACAGCGGAGGAGCCAGAGGAAAAGAAAGCAAAAGCGAGGCCCGGAGGAGCGGCGAGCGAAAGGGGAGCAGCCGAAACCGGGAAAACGGGGGGGGAGAGCAAGACAAGCGGCGGGCGGCGAGGCGAAGCGGGGGAGGGCGGCACCCGAGAGGGCGAGAGGCCAGGAACCGAAAGCAGCACGAGCGGACGCGCGGACCCGAGGAGCAGGGGGCACGGGGAAGCCCGGGGGAAGCAGCAAGGACCACCGGGCAAGGCGAAAGACGCCGGGGGGACGAGAGCGAAGGAGGACCGGGAGGGAAGGGGGAAAAGAACCCCCAGCGGGGAGGGAAAGAGAACAGGAAACCGGAAGCGCCCAAGCAGGGGAGGAGCACGGGCGCGGACCGCGGGCCGGGGGAAGAAGGAGCCGGCGACGCAGAGGCAGGGGCGGGGGGAAGGGAACCCACCGGAGCCGGAGCGAAAGCGAGGCGGCAGAGGGCAAGGGGCACGGCGGAGGGACCCGAACCGGGGGGAGCGAGCCAGGACCAGGAGGAAGCGGGGGGAAACGAAGGGAGGGCCGAACCGACGGAGGGGGAAAAAGCAGCGGAGGAGGGGGGGGAGGGGGAAAGGCCACGCGAACCCAGAGCGAGCGGGGCGCCCCGAAAGGCGGGGAGGCGCAGCAGGGGACGGGACAGCGAGGGGGAAAGCACGGGGCGGGGCGGGCCGCGAGAGCGGGACCAAAGCGAGGCAAACGCGGAAGACGAGAGAGGACCGCAAACAGGGGGCAAGGGCGGCCAGGGAGACGAGGGGGAGAAGCGGCAGCGGCGAGAGGGAAACAGCCCGGAGCACCAGCGAAGGCCCCGAAAGGACCGCGCAGGGAGAAAGGAGGGAGGGGGGCAGAGACAGCCAGGAGGGGGGCCGAGAAGCAGCCACCCGGGAAAGAGGGCGGAAGAGCGCACGGAGCGAGCGCGCCGGCGCCGAAGAGGAACGGGGCGAAGCGAGCGGCCGAAGCGGGGGAGGGAAAAAGGCAGCGGGAGGGGAGCGGGCCGCCGGAGAGGGAAGCAAGCGCGCGGGGGGGGACGAAGCGGAAGCGAGAAGGGCGGGGAGGAACGCAAACAGGGGGGAGAAGCCAAGGCCCCGAAAACCGAAGGGGGCCGCCGCAAGGGGCGGCCACGGAGGGGGAGGCAGGGCCGAAGAGCAGGCCGAAAGGCGGAGGCGAGGGACAACAGGGGAAGAGGCCGGGACGACCCCGGGGGGCCCGAGGGACGGAGGAGGCGAGGGGAGCCGAACGAGGGGGAGCGGGGCAAGGACGCAAGGGGACCCGGCGGGGGCAGGGGAAGAAGGGGGAGAGAAAAGACCGCGAGCCAAGGGGCGAGGACCAGGCGCGACGGCGCGGAAGGAACCGAGGCCAGACGCCCAGGAAAAGCGCGAACGACCGGCAACAAAAGGGGACCGGGACCCGAAACCGACACAGGGGGGAGGGAGAGAAGACCGAGGGGCGCGAGACAACGCGCGCGAAGGAACGCGGCAAAAGAGCCCCGGAACGGCGGGAGAAGGGGGCCCCCGCACAAAGGGGGCGCAGGGACCAGGCCCGGGCGACGGGGACCAAAAACACAGGGCGCCGCAAAGGCGGAAGACCAGGGAGGGGGGGGGACGCCGGCCCAGGCCGGGCCGGAAGGGCAAGGAAGGGGGGACCGGAGGACAGGGGAGCCGGCGACCGAAGCCCCGGGGAACGGCGGCCGGAACGAGAACGGGCCGAAGGGAGCGAAAGGCCGGGGCGGGGAAGGGCCGACCCGCACGAAAGGCGGAACGAGCGGGGCACGGGCGCGGAGAGAGGCGCGGGGAAAGAGACAGGGCGGGGAAGAGGCGGACGACCGGCACCGGGACAGAAAGACCCGAGGAAGCGGCGACGGGGCCCGGGAGGGGCGGGGGCGGGGCCGGCGCAGCGGGGGAAGGCGAAGAAGGCCGCCGGCCGGGGGCCCGAGCCGGCAGGGAGAGACCACGCGGGAAGAGCGAGAAGGCGAACCGGGGGCAGGACCGACGGGCCAAGGGACAGGCGCAGGGAGACAGGGGCGAGGGGGCGGAGGCCGCCCAAAAGGGAACGGAGGCGGGCAAAGGGGCCGCGGGCCGGACGGAGAGGGGCCCGCGAGGGCAAAGGCAGAAGGGAGCGGGACGGCAAGACCCACCCGGCGAGCAGGGACGAAAGGCGGCCGGAGGGAGCCGACGGGGCCGAGGGGAAGGGCCGGCGCGCAACGGAGAAAAGGGACGCGAGGGAGAACAGGCGGAGCGGCCCCAAGAGCGCACAGCGACGGGAAGGGGGGCACCGCGAGGGCGGCGCGGCGCCAGGGCGGGAGGAGGGGCCAAGGGGGGGCGGGGCGCCCAGGAAAGCGGGACGGGAGCGGGGGCAGAACGGCGGGAGACAGGGCGGGCCAGAGCCGGGGGGCGGGAGAGCAGGGAGAGGACCGGGCCCGAGGACGAGAGGACCGGGAAGGACGCACCGCGGGGGGACCAGGGAGCGGGCCCACGGGAAACGGGGGAGCCAAGGGCGGAGCGGAGAACGGCGGAAAGCAGCGAAGGAGGAAGCCCACCCCAAGAGGAGGGCGCGCCGACGGCCCCAGAGCCGCCGGGAGCACAGCCGAGACAGCGACGGGGCCCGGCCCCGGCGGGGAGGGGGCGACAGAAGGGGGAGAAGGCAAGAGAAGGGCACGGCGAGACGAGCCGGGGAGCAGGACGAGGGGGCAAGGGGAAGGGCAGGGAGGGAGGCAGCGGAGGCAGCCGAACAGACCGGGAGACGGGAACCGGGGGCCGACAGGACCCGAGCAAGGCGAGCAGGCACGCGCCAGCGAGGGGCAGGGGCAACGCGGGGAGAACAGGAAAAAACCAAAAGGGCGGCCCGCCCGCGCGAGGAGGGAAGGGCAGAGGCCGGGGGGGCCACGCCAGGCAAGAAGGGGGCCGCACAAGCACGAGCCAAGAGAAGAGGCGGGGCGCGGAGGCCGGGCGGCGAGCAGGGGGCGAGAGGCGGGGGCCGAGGCGGAGAGGAACCACACCAAGCCAGCCCGAACGGGGGGGGAAACGCGACGGCGGGGACGAGACGGGAGGGAGGGCCGGCGGAAAAAGAGCGCGACGCCAGAAGGAGAAAAAGCGGAACACCGCGCAGGCGGAGGACGGGGGCAGAGGAAAAAAAAGGAAAGGGCGGAGGCAAAACCCCGAGGAGGACAGCCCGGCGCGCCCACGGCACACCCCGGAACGCACCCGGCGGAGAGAGAGAAACGCGCCGGCACAGCGGCGGAACCCGGGAAAGGCGGGGGAAAGAAAAGGGGCCCGGGGGGGCGCCCGGGAACAGAGCGAGGGGAGACGGGGGGGGCCGGGAGCGCAGAGGAGGAGAGCACGGGGCGACGAACCACGGGGGGGGGGGGGCGAAGCCCGCCGCGCCCACAACCGGCCCAAAAGGGAAGGACCGGGCCCGCGGGGGGGGAAAAGCAGGAGCAGGAGAGCGGAGCCAAAGCGAGGGGGGGGGGGGGGGGGCGAAAGGGAAGGGCCGGCCCGGGAGGGAGCGGAAAGGAGGAAAGCCGGACGGAGAGGAGAACCAAACCGAAAACCAAAGCAGGAGAGGGGGGGGGACGCCCCGGAACGCGGCCGCAGGCAGGCGGGGGGCAGAAGAGCAGAGCAAGGACAAGGAGGAGGAGCGGGGGGCCGCGGCAGGAAGAGGGGGCGCGCGGGAACGGGGCCGCGCGGGAGAAGCGAGGACGGCACCGGGGAGGCACGGCGAGGACGAGGACAGCGGAAAAGGCGGAAAAGGAGGAGCCCGGACCGACACCAAGGGAGGGACGGGGCGGCGCAAAGAGCGCAGAACAGAAGGGGAGGAGAGAGAAGGCAAGAGAAACAAAGACAGGGAACGGGGGACCGACGCGGAACGGGCAAAGCGAGCCCGGGCAGCGCAGCCGGAAGGCGGGAAGGCAGAAGGAAGCAAAGCGCCGCAAGGAGGAGGCGAACCGACGACCAAGCGGGGAACAGCCGACCGCGCGACCACGGAGCGACGGAGGAACAACGAGAGAGGCAAGCGCAGAGAGGGCAAGGCCCGGGCGCAAGCCAGGACCAAGACGAGCGCGAAGCGGCCGGCGGAACGGCCGGAACGGCGGCGGAGGGGCGCCGGGCCAGGCCGCAGGGCAGAGGGAAGCGCAAAGGGGCGCGAGGGCAGGAGAGGCCAGCGAGAGCCCAAGGCCAGGCAGGAAGAGCCCGGGGGGGCAGGGACAGAAGAGAGGGGCGGGCGAGGCGAGCGGGGGCGAGGGCGAGAGAGGGAAAGGGAAAAAAGCGGCAGAGAAGAAGCCAGAAAGGGCAAGAGAAAAGAAAAAGGGAGGGGGGAGGAGGGGAACAGCGGGGCGACGAGGGAAGCGAGGAGCCGGAGGCAGGAAGAGAAGCAAGGCGGGCGGGGGGGGCGGACGCGAGGAGGGAGGGCGGACCACAGGCGCCAGAGGGCCCGCCGAGCGCGGCCGGCGCCGAGCGCAGGGGAGGGAAGAAGGAACCGAGAAGAAGGGAGCAGCAACAACGGGGGGAGGACGGGACAGCGCAGGAGGCGCAGAGCGAGCGAGGAGGCGCCGCGGCAGCGAGCAGGGGGAGACCGCAGACAAGAACGGGCCGAGCGCGCCCCCAGCGGGGGGGCAGGGCGGCGGGAACAAGAAAAAACACGGGGGGAGGCGAGAGCGACGAACGCGACGAACAGAAAGGCAAGGCGCAAGCGCAGCAGGCAAGGGGAGGCCGGAAGAAGCGCAGGGGGCAAGGAGGCAACGAGGGGCGGGGACCAAGGGCAAGGGGAGCCAGAGGAGGCAACAGGGAGAGGGGCGAGGCAACAACAAGAGGGGAGGGGGAACAAGGAGGGGGGGGGGGGGAAGGGGCACGGGGGAGGCAGGAAAGGGGGGGGGGAGGAGGCGGGAGACGGCAAAAGCACGCGAGGAGAGCGAAGGGACGGAGGCGAGCGAAGAAGGACCGGGGGGCAGAAGGGAGAGAGGAGAGGGCGCGAAGCGGGAGGAGGGAGGAGGGAGGACCGGGGCGACGAGGGAGGCAGAAGACCGGCAGCCAGGGGCGCAAAGAAACCGCAGGAACGGAAGAAAGGGAGGAAAGCGGAAGAAGAAACAGAGGGAGAAAGAGAAAAAACGGCCGAAACGAAGGGACGAAAGAGGAACAAGAGGGAGCCACCGAAGAAGAGCCGGCGCCGGCCCGGGGGCGGAAGAAAAGGAGGAGCCGGACAAAAGCGAGGAAGAGGAAACGGAAGAGAGCCGAGGGAACGAAAAAAAAAAACAAAGGAGGAGGGCCACGGGCAAGGGAAAGAGACAGGCGAGCAAAAGAGCCCAGGGGGGAAACGGCGGAGCGGGGGGAAGCAAGAAACGGCGAAGGGAGAAAGACGGAAAAAAAAAGAAAAGAAAGGAGGAAAGACAAAAAACAGGGGCCGGGGGACGCGGCGGGCGACGAGAAACGAGGGAAACGGCCGGGGCGGGAGGGAAAAAAACAAGAAAGGGGAAAAGAGGAGAAGAAAGGAAAGGGCACAAGAGGGGGGGGGCGGGGCAAGAGACGGAAAAAAAAAAGAGAGCGGGGACCGACCCACCCAGGGGGAAAACGGGGGGGGAAAGGAGAGAAAGAAAGAGACAGGGGGGGCGAGCGGGAGAAGCGGGAGAGGCAAGCGGGAGGAACGAAACAAGGCAGGGGGCGAAAAAGGAACAAAAAAAACAAAGGAAGAACGGAAGGGAGAACGAGGGGAGAAGGGGCGAAAAAAGAGCGCGGGGGCGAGAGGGAGGAACGAGAGGCCGAGGAGGCAAAAGAGAGGGACGAAAAAAAAGGAGCCGGCGGAAACGGGCGCGGCGGGGAACAACAAAAAGAAGAGGGGCAGGACCAGGCGGGAGGGAAAGGGGCAGAAAAAAAAGGCCCGAGACGCCGGGGAGAAAGAAAAGACAGCGCGGAGGCGCGAAGAAGAGGGGAGAGAGGGGAGAGAAGCGAAGAAAGAACAACAGGAGACGGGGGAAGAAAGGAAAGGAGGAAAAAAAGACCGCGACGGGCAGACAAAGGAAGGGACGGGGGGAACGACAAGAAAGAGAAGACGAAGCAACCGGAGGAGACGACCCCGGAAGGCGGGCACGAAAAGCAAGAGGGGGAGGAGGGGACGAGAAAGGAGCCGAGGGAGACGAAGGAGGAGGACCAACCAGAGCCGGGGGAGGGGAGGCAGGAGGCACAACAACCAGAGGGGCGGCGAAAGAGAAGCAGGGGCGCGAGACGCGCGCAAAGGCGGAAAAGACCGAGGGGAAAACGGGGCAAGCAAAGGGACAGGCGCGCGGGGGGGAGAGACGCGAGAAAGCAAGCCGGGCGGAGGGGAGAGCGGGGGACGAAGGAAACGCAGGGGCAAAAAGGGGAGGAAAAAAACGAACGAAGGGCAACGGGCAGAAAAAAAGGAGAAAAAGGAGAAGGAGAAAAAAGAAGCAACAAGGGGAGCGAACGAGCAGAAAGAACCCCCAAGGGGAGGCGAACGCCGCAAGGAACAAGGAGGGGGAGAGGACGAAGAAAAGCAACGCGGAGGAAAGATGAGAGAGGACCCGCAGGAAGCAGAGCGAAAAAGAGAGGCCGGAGCAGAGGGGGCAAAGGCCCGAAGGGGCCGAGGAGGGGACAAAGGGGAAGAAGGAAAACCAGGGGAAAGGCACGGAGAGGGGGGGGCAACGAGCCGAAAAAGACGGGCCAAAAAACGGGGGAAGGGAGGGGAGGCAGAGAAAGAGGCGAGGGCCGGGCGAGGGGAAACCGGGGCAGAGAGGGAAACCGAAGGCCCGCAAAGGGAGCAAGGGAAAAGGAAAAAAAAAAGAGAAGGGGGGGGAACGGGGGGGGGAGGCCAACCAAACAGCCGGGGGGGCACCCCAAAACCAACCCGCGGGGGGACCCAGGGGAAAAAGAACGCAGAAAAAAAACAAGCAAAGGGAAAAGAAAAGGGGGAGCGGGAAAAAGGGGAAAAGAGAAAAAAAAGGGGAGGAAAAAAAGGGGCGAAGGCGAAACCGACGAAGAAAGGGCAGCGCAAAAAAAAAAAAAGAAGCGGGGGGGAGGGAGGGAACGAGACAAAGGGGGAAACGCAAAAGGAAAAAGAGGGAAGGAAAAACGAAGCAGAGCGAAGGACGAAGCACGCAGGCCAACGCGAGGCGAAAAAAGGGGACAAAAACAGGCACGAACAGAAAAAAAAACGGCAAAAGCGAACGAGGGAGAACAAGCACAAGGCAGAAAGCAACGAGAAAAAGATAGAAACGCAAGATAAAAGGGGGGAAAAACGGCGGAGAGAAAGAAGAGGGGGAAAGAAAAAAGGGCAGGCCGGGAAAAGAGAAGAGAGGGACAAAAAAGAAAAAAGAGGGGGCAAAGAGGAACAAAACAAAGGACGCGAGGAAGCGGGAACGCGCAGGAGGGGACAAGGGGAGGGAAGAAGAGGACAGGGAGAGCCGCCGGAGGCGGAAGAAAAGAAGGAGCAAAGGACAACGGGGGGGAGGGGGAAGCAAAAAAAAAAAAGGGAGAAGGTACAAGGCCAAGACGGAAGCAAACAAAAAGAAACCAAAAGGTGACGGGAGAAACGGGAGACAGGCTCGGGGGGGAGAGGAGGAAGAAAAAGGCAAAAGGGGGGACGGAGCCGCGGTGAGCCAAGGAGGGAGGGGATGAAAGGAGCACATAAGCCGAAAGGGAAGAGAGACAACGGAAAACGAA
>QZGG01003130.1:0-27324 GCA_006409495.1 Sedum album
CTATGAATCTTGTCTCCCCCTAAAACAGCCGCAATTCACTTTCATTGATCCCTATCGAAAGCTACTGCTGAATTCACCTGAGTTTGAATCTCATTAGTGTAACAAATATCCTGAGTATATTTTTCATAAAATCTGAACTCACATAATTGCTCGTTCCCTCCCTCTTCTCTACTAGCTAGCAGTCTAGCACCAATTACCACCTGCAACTGCAAGCACAATATTATTATACCCCAAGTCCAAACATTCCCTTTTGTGTTTGTTTGCTAGCAGCTTATTAAATATATCAAATTGATCTATGCATTTCAAATTTTCACATGCAACCATTAATTGTTTATGTTCACTTTATCCTTAATTTTGTATGATTAATATAATAACCCTATTTATTTGCTGTAAAGCAAATGGAAAATAAGAAATATAAACAGAGTAAAATAATACTCCCTCCGTCCCATTATTAATGTCCCATTTCCTTTTTGGGTGTCCCAAAATCATCTTCCCATTTCTAAAACTTACCATAAATGAACATGTCTTCTTTAGTTTCCCACCACATATTTCTCCTCTCTCTTCCTTTTTCACCACTTATTATCTATCAAATCACTTTTTTTCTCTTTCCTTACCACACAACTATCTTTTTTAATTATTTTTTCTTTCATTCCTTAAAAACCGTGCAAAGAACTAAATGAGACATAAATTATGGGACGGAGGGAGTAAGTGACAATGGGATTCCAAATGGAAACAAGAAAACAAGGGCACGTGACTAGCTGGTGGAGACAGTGAGTTACTCTTCCAGCTCCTGTCCAGCCAGACACAACTACACATGCAACACTGCATTTCATCAGAGCATACTTCAAATTTCTGTTGTGTTTTCTTTCAACTGTATAATCGAATAAAGTTCGTCTAAACGGACATCGTTTGGTCTTGGACTTTTCATAGGCTTGTCAAAAGCCCATTATGGTCTGGAATATTTAATGGGCTGGGCTATGTCGATACCTTAACATATTAATCGTCGCGAAGCATAAAAGTGTATCCAACAATGAAACTAGCCTGTCCAGAGGTCAATGGGAATGGAGCCTCCAAATTGATATTCACACTGCTAAACAAGCCTTGTGCGATGCCTTATCTATGGCCAACAGCAGTTAAGTCAGAGCCATCTGATGAGTTCCAGTTTCTCAGATAGCAACAAGTTGCAAATGCAGAACCAAGGAGGGAAAACAAGGCTAGCAACTCTAGTGCTGGTAAACCCACAAGGGCCACAACCAATACTACATGCGCATCTGATTCAATCACTGTAATGAATAGCTCTGATGATGAGAATGCCAACTGTGGCGAACATGAACATGGAATGTAACATGAAACTATAACTTAATCAAGCTTTGTTGATTTTAAAGACAAGAGGAGCTGTAGATTTAAATACTCCTGATGTTCCAGATTTCATGCAAAACCTGCGACAATGGGGCATCAAATGTCTCCTTTTTGTGGACATGTGAAAAAAATATGACATCAGCGGAGGACAATGCTTTTTCTAGAATAAGTCACCTCAAAATTTGACAATTGATTTAGGTAATGGAAACTATGACAGTTTGACCCATGTATCCTTTCAATCACAAAATGTGCTGCATTATTATTGAACAACACTACATGAATGAAGAATGGGGTATGCAGCGGGATTTTCATAAATAGTTTATCGAAAGGCGAGGTGGGAGTCTTTGTATTGGAAATGGCGATGAGGAGGCTGTTGATGCTTTTTCCAGTTCTTGGGTAGTAAGAAGCTTGGTGGAAGGTTCAAATTTGGGATCCAAGTAAGATCGAGCTTCTTCCAGAGGTATGGAGCTCAGTGTGAAATGGGGGCTCAATGCTTTGATTGTTTTATCAATGAAAATTGATCTTGGCATGTAGTCCTTCATCCGGCAGATAAATTCCAAATGGTTTCTCGCCTGATATAAAATTGTTCGGATGGTTTAATACTCCAGATTTGGTAGATAATTTCAGAATGAAGCATGGTTTGAATCAACTATTTAAGAGGAAGAGGCATACCTGACGATACTCAGGAGTCTTAGTTGGATGTTTCAGGTAAGACATATTCTTCTCTTCAAAATCCCATAAAAAGGAAGTGTGGTGAACCCACCGGTTCTTGGTGATAGACTGAGCGTTTCCGCCAAATTTCAGATTGCCGAACACATAATCTGAATTCAAGCACAAAAGTTGTCATAAAAATGAGAATTTCCATTATAACTATATTAACATCACAGGGTAGAAACTACATGCAATGACAAGTCTTTGGAGTTTGGATAGGTATACCAAGAGGAATACCATTATCAAGACCTTGCACAATCAGACAAAAAGTCCGCAGAAAATTAAAAAATAGAACAGTAGTAGCAAAATGTACCGTTTTCACGAAGGTTGAAATTTCCGGTTCCTCGAAACACTTCATTATAAACTATACTGCTCCAAGACATGATGGGTCGAGGATACGGCTGTAACCCAGGAACAGCATCCTTATTGCATATGAAAGTGACAAACACTGTTCCACCATCAACAATAACGGTTCCTCCACCAGTAAATCTTTTAATAACCGGTACATGGTCACGCAGTACTAAGTCCAGTTCTATGAGCTCTGCAGGTTTACTGAAGTTCAATAAGAACACAATATGATGTTACTTAACAGATTCATCTGCAAACTCAAATATTGAGATACTGCGATACATAAAATACCTAATGAAAGGAGATTATATACCCTGAAACCCCCATGACAATGCTACGATCCTTTGTTCCGTCATTTATGACACACCAGTTATCGGATGATGTACGAAGCAGCTTCTCTTCCAATTTAAGTTGCTGCAGGATTGAAAAGCCTTGTAATTTGATAACCCTCATCAGCGGAAGTCCAATGTTTTTAACTTGACTCATCTTCACATCAATCAACTCGAACTAGCAACTCAAACTTTTTGTTTTTGTTTTGCTAGTTGCTAAACTAGCAACTCAAACTATTAGCTGCTAAGGGAATTGAGCTCGCAAACTACAAGCATATAATTTAGACGCTTCAGATTCCTGAGGGCATATGCACCGCGGACGATTGAGGACGTTCTCAACTCCTTTATTGTGCAGTCGAGACGTTCCAGGTGAGATCTCGAGCTCGAGGAGATGGCGAGGGAGCCTCTCTGGCGATCTTGGCGAGGTCAGCTGGGAGGACGTGCTCGTTCGCTTCCTCGTTCTTGAATGAGGGGCGCGTGTATCTCACGTGTAAAACCCTAGCAGTAGATAATCTACCCGTTGGATGAGATGTATTCCAACGGCTCATAAAAAATGGAAATAAAAATACAAAAAATGAAAATAAATTCCGAAAATCGGAAAAATTAAATAAAAATATCTAAAAAACAGTTAATATATAATTTAATTTAATTCATTCAGAATCCAATTTAAATTATGCTATTTTAGAATGTAACAGTTTAAAAGAACTTCATTGAAATTTAAAGTACAACTCGAAATGCAAATAAGATACATAATTCAAAATTCAAATACAAAACACAACTCGAAATTAAATATATTATAGTTGTTCTCCGATCTCCATAAATTAGTTATGGTTAACTAAATCATTTTAAAGTTCTGTGTGGAGATAAATAGATTAAAGATTTGTCGGACGGTCTCCAAAAACTTGATATTGTTGAGCTTGTTGAACAGAATCATGAAGCATTCTATCCCTCTAGGAATTGGGAATGCTATTAGACTGTTGTTTATCAATGAGACTTACTAACAATAAATTGATCGTTAGCAAAAATTAGTAATTTTTAATTAAAATCATGTCAACAACTTATACTCAAAATGTTCAGATATCTATATATTACCTTAAAATACTACTACAGATCAGATTTTATAACAGCGCTTTTTTTTGCCCTTTAACAGCGCTTCTTGAAGCGCTGTTAAAGATCAAGAAAAAAGCGCTGTTAAAAGTAATTACTCACAACCACGCGTCAAACCAAAAACGAGGTCGTTTAATTAACATATTACACAGCGTTTTTATTTAAGCGCTGTAAAATAATTATTATTTTTAATAATTAGAAAATTAAAATAATTAAAAATATTAAATAATTCAAAGTGCTGTTAAATATTTCGCAATAAGATATTTATTATAATATTTTCAGGGATTACAAAAAACGGTTTTTGAAATTTAATAATAATCAATTTTATTTAAATCGTAATATTACAATGAAATTGAAATCGATTTTTGACTAAAACCCTAGCCTTCTTCGTGCTGAACTCGGTGCTCGTCTTGAATTTGTCACATTCCCTTCGACATTATCTCAAAATTTGACAAATCTGCAAAAAAAATAACAATGTTAATATCATGGTGTTAATATAAAACGAAGCAAAACATAAAAGCTCAACCAAAAATTTCAATATAAAACACTAAAGCTTAACAAAAAAAAGGTGTTTATACTCACTGGAATCGGTGAAGAACTAAAATTATTGTGAAACAAAAATTTCAATGTAAAGTTTGATATATATAGAAAGATTGTAGCGGGAAGTTTGGGCGCGTAATTAAAAATTCCGAAATTTTAAGTATGGAATGTGGACCGTTAGATTATTTTAAGCAACGATTGGGATTAAAATCCGTGCGAAACTGAGTCGACCAATCACGTCATTTCTCTCTTTAACAGCGCTTAAAATATTTAAACGCTGTTAAAGAGTATTTTTTTAAAGTAAATCGAATTAAAAAAACATTCAACAGCGCTTATCATGTTTAAGCGCTGTCGTATAATATTTACAACAGCGCTTAAACATAATAAGCGCTGTTGTAAACCGTTGATATTTGTTTTGTTTTTTCTTTAGAATTTATTGATTTGTAAAAAACAAATTTAGTTGAAAATTTGATTTATGAAGCTAATAACTCATTTACTTCAAAATAATTATTTACTTGCATTTTTGTTGTGTTTTGATTAATGAAAAGTATAGTTGATCAAAAATGTACATTGTTCAACCTATTGCTTAGTAAAGAGACACATTACAAATTTTTAAATGACAACGATTTCAAATGCTTATATATGTTCTCATGATATTTTAATAAATTGAATGTTACTTATTGAGTTTTTAAATTCTTAACTTAACAACACCTTTAAAAATATAACCTGATTATTTAAACTTAAAAATACTAAAAAGATGTCTTTTACAGCGCTTTTACAAGAAATAAGCGCTGTAATATATAAATTTTTTCGATTTAAAATTATTAATTATGAATTTACAGCGTTTATTTGAAATTAAACGCTGTTAAAAGTAATTATTTTATTATTAATTTTAATATATATTACAGCGTTTATTTATTTAAACGCTGTTATAATTAGGGTTTGAATTTAGGGGTTAGGGTTCGGGGTTCAGGGATTAGAACCCTAATTACGACAGCGCTTTTTTAAATTAAACGCTGTTAAAAGTAATTATTTTATTATTAATTTTAATATATATTACAGCGTTTATTTATTTAAACGCTGTTATAATTAGAGTTTGAATTAAGGGTTAGGGTTCGGGGTTCAGGGTTTAGAACCCTAATTACGACAGCGCTTTTTTAAATTAAACGCTGTTATAAATGAGTTTATTATTTGAAACATGATAAATTAGTCATAATATATACACCTCCAAGCACAATAGTTGCCAACATCACTTGGACAAAATATTACCATGCATGTCATCCCTCCCAAGCATATATACATGTCATCCCTCCCAAGCATATATACATGCACCTCCCAAGCATATATACATGCCATCCTCCCAAGCATATATACATGCATCCCTCCCAAGCATATATACATGCATCCCTCCAAGCATATATACATGTCATCCCTCCAAGCATATATACATGTCATCCCTCCCAAGCATACATGTCATCACTCTCAAGCATACATGTCATCACTCCCAAGCATACATTTTAACTAATGTTCTAAATCAGAAAACTTCAAAATCAACTGTCTAACAATAATAACTACGTTTCCTTATATAGGGAAACAACAAAACTCTAAAACAAAAATAATAAAATATTCGAAAATAATGGAAAAATACTAAAAATTCAAAATAAAATAGTAAATGATGGAATTTGCCCAACAAAGACCATTATTATTTGTTTGTCGGGCTCGTCGTTCTCTTCGAAACGATATATTATGGGCCCAATTCTGACATCGGGAGCTCAAAAACTGCTAAAATGCACCTATAACGTGCACTTTCTTAGGGTGATCCATTTGTTGTTCCAAAAACTCACCATCCTCTATTATGTATCAAGCGCTTTAATAAGTTAAGTTAAAAATCAGCGCATTATTATTTTTACTTAGTTTCAAAAAATTTAAATAAAACTTGAATAAAATTTAAATAAATTATTTTTAGACAGCGCTTTTATGAAAAGGCGCTGCAGTAAACATTTGACAGCGCTTTTTATATAAGCGCTGTTTTAATTAGTATTTTTAACAGCGCTTTTCTGGAAAAACGCTGTTAAAAATATTACTTAAGACAGCGCCTAATAATAAAAGCGCTGTTGTATATTTTGTACAGCGTTTTCTTAAGAAGCGCTGTGTTAAATACATTTATTACAGCGCTTTCTATTTAAAGCGCTGTGAAAGATCTAATTTTTTTAACAGCGCTTTATAACAAACGCTGTTGAAGATATAATCTGTACTAGTGAAATATCACTCTCAAATTTTAAGAATTTCTTTTGACTTTGAATTCATTCTGTAAGAGAATTTGTAAGTATGGGTTTGGTTCCGGTACAAACCATATTTAAAATAAAAACTTAGAACCAATATAAACCACTCGATCAAACAATTCAATGGATGAGATTAATGACATTATTAATATAGTAATTACTATCATCAATCAATATGAGGGGCACACTTGTCAATTCAATTTTTATAATTGATAATTAATGATTTTTTGGAAGTGTATTAATATATTTTTATAAAAAAGGGCATTACAATATTTTTGCAAAAGTGCATTAAAATATTTTTTTAAAGTGCATTACAATATTTAAAAAAGTGCATTACAATATTTAAAAAAGTGCATTACAATATTTAAAAAATTGCATTACAATATTTTAAAAAAAGTGCATTAAAATATTTTTTAAAAAGTGCATTACAATCTGCATATTAAAAAAATTATTACAATTTTTTAAATTTTATGCATTTTTGAAATTTCTATTAATGCACTTCTTATTAAAAAATTGATGCACTTTTTATTAAACAATTGATGCACTTTTAAAGTATTTAGTGATGCACTTTTTATATCAACTAATTTAAAATTTTAAAATAAATTATATAAACTAAATTTTTTGTGCAATTTAAAATAATCCATTTATTAACTATATTGATCTGAAATGACAAGTGTGCCCTTTCATCACTAAAAATAATTAATATTTGATTAATGGGGTCATCAATCCAAACCATTTAATTCTTACATCTTAAGGCTCACATTAGTTCTAAGTTTTTGTTGAATATGTAATCCTAGTTTAATTGTAAAGTTGCTGAACTCATGTCTCTAACCTTTGTTAATGGTTGAGTGAGTTACGAAGTGATGCAGCAGTGCTTTGAATAGGATGAATGTCAATTTGAAGACTTGCTGCGTTTTTGACATAGTAGTCAAACGGCAGCGTTTTAAGCATGCTAAGAGTAATTTGAGCTAAGGCAAGAAGCTGCGTCTAGTTTAGGATTTAGTACGCTTATGTCTTGAAATCTAGTTTATAGGTTTTTAAGCATAGCTTGATACTACCAAATGCTATTAAAACTATCAATAAAGTGTATATCAGTTTGGTTCAGTTCATATTATGCATGATTCTAAGCTTTTGTTTTTCAGAAATGTTTATTTTGGACTTTGTGAAGTGTTAGCGCATAAAAACTGATTTAATCTCTACCAATCTGTTAGGTTAGATTGCTGTCTACGCTAATATACTACTATAGTTAATTTTCAGACTTGAACTTGTAGATAAATTAGGAAGTAACTCAATTGTATTTCCTGGTTTTGTCATGGTTCTAAGTTCTGATAATTTCTTAGTAGTTTTCTCCTTTTATAGGTTGTAATATCAGTAGATTAGTACTTAATATCAGTTGGTATGAGTGTTATGGTGTGTTTTTTGCTAACTTGTGTTTTTCAAGTTTTTAGGCATGTCTTCGTGCATGACCAAAACTGTTCAGCAGGTTTTTCAAGGAAAAAGGACCATAAGTTCCTGGTAATTTCTATATAAAGGCTGCTGAGTAAGTAAAATTGGTTATACCGTTGTTGGTTGACTAATTTTCAGGTAATATCTATCTCATTATATGATATTGGTTCAAGAAAGGTATATTTTTGGTATCTGAATGTGAGACTTCAATATGAGCAGTTTAGTTACTAAAAATATCAGTTTTTATTGATCTCTTGGCTAATATGAATGTTTTTGAGTAGATTATTTGATGATCCCTATGCCTTTGTGTATGCTAAGTCTGTTCTTGTTTTCTTTCAGATAAAGTCTTAAGTATTTTGTATGAAGTTCTGGGTGTTTAAATGTTCCTCTAAAGTGCAGTTTTAAGCATATAACATGACTTAGGAGGGCACGTTTTGACTAAGTTCAATAAACTGCCTAGATGCTGATGAAGACATTGATGTTCTTGTGAATGTTCTGAAATGCATTTGAAAATAATAAATCCTTGATCTCTATGTTATAATGCTATTCAGTAAGTTAGTAAAGACTATGTCAGTCTTGATTCAGTTTAGAAACAATATACTAAACTTAAGTTTGAAGAAAACATGATAAGGACTTGGTAGGCAGTAATCTGTTGTGTAGATGTTGTATTTTTGATTTCAACCCCAAGCTTTTTGTTATAAGTTCTGAATTGCTTTTGTTCAAAATTGAGTGAATGAAATTCATGAATAAAGAATACAGACTTTGTGGGTTCAGAATCAAAATGCATTGCTCAAACAGATTTTTATATGTTTATTAGTTTCTAACTTCACCTAGTTTGTGTGCAGGAATGATTTCATATTAAATGAAGGCTTGAGATATGAAGATGTAGATATGTCAAAATTACCCATTATTCGTTACCCGCCCTTTATCCGCCTGTTAAAATATCCGTCTATACCCGCCCGTTTAGAGATAAAGGGTAATCATACCCGTTACCCGTTTATACCCGTTTATTATAGGGTCGCCCATTACCCGCCCGTTATATTTCATTAGAAAAATTCATTAAGTTCTACTCATAAACTACCGTCAATCTACTAAAAAATTAGATACTCATTTTCGTATTTTACAAATAATAGAATAATTGGTAAAATAAAAATATGTAGTTAAAGGGTAAATGAGTTATTAATGGATAAACGGGTCTTTAATGGGTAAACGGGTAAATTAATACCCGTTACCCGTTTATACCCATTATCCTATATACCCGCCCGTTTATACCCGTTTACATAAACGGGTAAATAATACCCGTTATCCGTTTATGCCCGTTACCCTTTATAATCGGGTCATACCCGCCCGTACCCGCCCCATTTGACATATCTATGAAGATGAGCCAATGATTTTGAAAAAGAGGGTACTTGAACCATTGATTCCACTGTGTTGTTAACAAGTTGCAAAGTCAGGTTTAGCTTTTGTATTTTTCAGGTCATAAATCTTGTGTCAAACTAGGATTAGGAGGGCATTTGTTGAATATGTAATCCTAGTTTAATTGTAAAGTTGCTGAACTCATGTCTCTAACCTTTGTTAATGGTTGAGTGACTTACGAAGTGATGCAGCAGTGCTTTGAATAGGATGAATGTCAATTTGAAGACTTGCTGCGTTTTTGACATAGTAGTCAAACGGCAGCGTTTTAAGCATGCTAAGAGTAATTTGAGCTAAGGCAAGAAGCTGCGTCGTTTGGTGGACAGCTTATGGATGAAATGCAGTGTTCCACCGAGGCAAGGATTTTATTATTCAATTAAGAGTCCCAAATTCTAGGGCAGACGATGGAAGACAAATCGCAGAGCTTCAAGATTGGCTTCGAGGCGATTGCTTGAGTTCCGGTCACAAGTTCCGGCCATGAGTTCGATTTTGATTCGAGACGACATAGATCAGCGCTTCAGTTTGGCAAGGAGATGTCTTGCGGAGCTATACAGTCCGAGAGGCTTGCAGTCCTTGGGATTTATCCTTGAGTCTCCAAGAAAGTGTCTCAGTTCAGGGAAGCGTCTTTTCTTATTGTTGTTATACTTAGAAGCCTTAGTCCTTCTTGTTGTTTGTTCTTGCTTGAGTGATGTGTTTTTGGCCTTGTAAAACTTGTTTAACTCATAGTGGATGATTGGTTTGAGTCTCTCCGCAAAGGAGGCTCCGTGGTTTTTTCCCGCAAGGGTTTCCACGTTAAAAATCTTGTGTGCATCCTTTATGTTCAGTTTTAGGTTTTAGCATGTTTTAAGTTTGCGGAAAATTGCATATTATGAAAACTTGCTTTGTTAAGTATCGGTTTTGTTTCTAGGTCTTAGATTAGGCTTAGATACATTCATCAGTTTTCATTTTAAAATAGGTTCTCATCTGAACCTTTCCCTTAATCAAGATCACCATTATCATTACATTTTTAGAATAGATTTGTGACATACGAAATAAAGGACATTCCGTATTATAATTTTTCGTCTACGGAACTTACTCTCATTTTTATGATTACTAAAAAAATTAAAATGTGTTTGTCCAAGTTCGTCTCCCATTACATCCAAAATTGGCATATGTTTCATCTTCGGATAAATAGTCGGGATAAAGCCTCGTATATCAATGTAAGTAGCTTACCAAAAATACTAAATATGAAATGGGTATATACAAGAAAAAGGAAAGTGGCCAATTCAAATGGGTGACTAAAGATGAATAACAAAAATTAAAAGCTCTTCAAATCACCTCCTTAATAATAATCCATGTGTGTAATTACAACATGTTATAATATATGATTTTGTACACAAAAAGTCAAAGAATTTTTACAGGTTTCAAGTAAAAGAAATACTACCTAAGTTGAAAACAAAGTCTTAAATCATCATCATTTAGCTCAAGTTATCTTGCAAATCACTTTACCCATTTCTCCTTCCAAATCAAGTATTTAAGCTAATTTCCTTCTTACAAAATTGTCACTAAATAAAATCTCATCTCATTTATTTTCTTCAAAACTCCATGGCTGCCTGCTTTGGTTTCTCTTAGTCTAAATTTATACCAGGAATGATCATTCTTGTCCAGTTTTGACCAGTTTTGAAAGCTCGAATCTTTTACAAGTTTTGTAAAACCCCAGTTGAGATATTGGACCTTCAATTTAATTTAAGAGTTCAGTTGATGGAAATGATGAAAGGATCAAACATATATGATGATCAGATAGGGCTGCCACCAGGATTCAGATTCCATCCAACTGATGAAGAGCTGATCACTCACTACTTATGCAAGAAAGTTAACGATAGTAATTTTCGCGCAATCGCCATCGGAGAGGCTGATTTGAACAAGTCCGAGCCTTGGGACTTGCCTAGTATGATATCTTCCTAATCTCAAAAGTTCCATTCCTTAACTTATATCTCATCTTGCAGGCTTATTCATTTTTATTTTTTGTAGATAATGCAAACATGGGTGAAAATGAATGGTACTTCTTCTGTTCAAGAGACAAGAAATACCCGACCGGGCTGAGGACTAATCGGGCTACACAATCTGGTTATTGGAAGGCTACCGGGAAGGATAAAGAGATCTATAGAGGGAAGTTCCTCGTCGGGATGAAGAAAACACTTGTATTCTACAGAGGACGAGCACCTAAAGGAGTGAAATCGAACTGGGTCATGCACGAATACCGCCTCGAAGGAAAGCTCTCCCTCCAAAACCTCCCCCAATCAGCTAAGGTCGTATTATGCTCTGTTTTCCTCTGTATCCATCCCCTGTTTTTAAAGTTTTTTCAACTTCTAGGGCTAAAAAAAAGCTTGTTTTTTTTCATTTCTTGCAGACTGAATGGGTCATAAGCCGGGTTTTCGAGAAATCCTACGGTATAAAAAAGCCTAATATCTCGTCCTTTCTAATCCCCACTGCGTACCAAGCGATTCGGGCCAGTCCTCGACTATGCTCCCTCCGCTAACCCAACCATCTCCCAGTTCAAAGTCGTCCATGACCCGACTTGAACAGGGGCACGTACCCTACTTCTCCAGCCAAGATGCACTCAACAAGTGCTTCAATACATCAAATCTCCTCCCTACCTCAGCTCCAAACAACTTCTCATTCGTCAACAATCAAGGCGCAACACAGCTTCATTTCATCGATCAAAATCTTCCTAGTTACCAAAATTTTAATTTCTTACAGGGTCAGGATCAGGCAATGTTGAGCCATTTACTTGCAAGCCAGGGTTTGAGCAAGAGGCAGCAGCAGTTCAAGGCAAAGAAGGACTTGGGCATGGCACCACAATCTGGTATAGGTCCAAGTCCAGGTCCTTCATCTTCTATGGGGCCTGTTGACCTTGAATGCCTATGGAATTGCTGAAATTTTGGATCTTGGAAATGCAAATTTTCATTATAGAAATATATATATATATATATTAATTTATATAATTATGATAGTGTAAAGTACAATATGTCTTTAGGATGGTGAAAAAATGGGTGTTGAAATTTGGGTTGTACAAATATCAATCTAAATATGTATTCATTCTTCTAACTGAATGTGAAACAATTACTAATGAGTATAACAACATTTGTTTATTTATTAATGGTGATTGGCTTAACCTATAGTTTCACTAATTTTTTTTGTTTTTCTTTTTTAATTTATGCAAAAGAATAAAAGATGTTTGTTATGTTCTTTAGAATTAGACTAAAGGGTTAGGTTCGAGAGGGACGATAAATTTTAGTAAGACAGAAGGACATAATCTCAACCGTTGATTTGATTAATCCGATGGTTGAGATTAAGTTGGTTTTTAATTAAATTGGGCGGTTGGATTTGCAAAAAACACGGGCGGTTGGATTGACGGTTATTTTTGGATTAAATCTCATACGTTAGATTATTAGTAATCAACGATCAAGATTTTCACCGTCTCACAAATATTTATTCGTCCTTCTCCAACTTTCCCCTTAGACTAGAAACGGAATTGAGCTAGAAAAAATGATAAATTACTCTATCAATAGAATGTTTAGTATGCTATCACCAATATTTCCTGGATAAAATTTACTATAAATTAAATAATATCTACAGAAAAAATATTCAAAAAATGGCACACTTTAATATTTCTAATCATAAAAATACGTTGGAAAAACTTGAGGGTATTATAGGTAGCTTAGCAAATGCGAATGTTATTATTGAATCGAGCGGCAATATTAGTTTTAAATTAATAATTTAATAGGCTCTCTCGGATTGGGATCATGTGCAGCCAACAGCCAAATACAGCCATATATAAAACGACGTAGTTTTAATCATTGAAAAACAAAACTACGTCGTTTTGAAAAGGGTTCAGAAATTTGTAATTAGGGATTTAGTAAAACTGTGTTGTTTTGAATTATTATAGACCTAAACTACGTCGTTTTAAAATTAAATTTTAAAATTTAAAATTTGAATTTAGGCTGGATTTGGCTGTACGCTGTACAGGATCCGAATCCCTCTCTGTCGTTGGGTTATTTTGTGATGCAAGTTGAGATTTGATTTCCTTGTTACTGATGTCACGAGAGATATTGTTGTTGTCTTGTTGATCGAGTGGCTCTTATATGTTTTTGTACGGTTTTATAATTACCAGCCATTATTTTACATACTCAATCGTTGATTTGATATCATCCGCTGGTATTCAATTCAAATATGTTTACTTGCGAAAATATTCTATAGTATAAAATTTATTATTAAAACTCAATGAAACAATTAAATATGAGGATATTAAAAAAATGTGGAACAAGTAGGATAATCTAATTGTAAGAGAAAATAAAAAAAGTTGGTTTTCATCAATTCAAAATTGATTTTAAAAATGATTTTTTGATTAATCTGATCTGTTGAATTTAAAAAACATGAATTTTTACATTTGACAAAAATTTTTACCAAATTCCATTCATTATTTATAAATCAAAAACAAATATCATATTTCATATCTAACTATCTCACAGAAATATATTGGGTTCATTAATCTTTGTTCATTATGCAATACTAATATAAATCATTTTGAATCAGAAACGGAATTAAATTGAAAAATTGAATGGAAAAGAAAGTGAAAGTCAAACATGCAGTTTGCCGGTTTGAAACTTGGGGCCAGTTTGGTCGTTATGCAGTGTTGTTGATGGTCAACAGGACGGCACTTAGACTAGGGATGTCCATTAGGCCCTTAAGCCCTAAAGCCCTAAAAAAGCCTTAAGGCCCGACCCGGTCCAAGCCCGGCCCGGCCCGAACCTAAGGCCGAAAAAAGCCCGAGCCCGAACGTCCCGGGTCGGGCTAGGGCTTGAAATCCGAAGCCCGCTCGGCCCGAAAAGCCCGGCCCGATGCTAGGCCTGAAAAAGTCCATCAAAAATAATAATTTTTAAATAAACATATTATTTACAAATTTAAAGTATATGATATTTATATCATTTATATAACATCACAATAACTTACAATGATATACAAACATTTTATATCTATTCTGAACGCATATAAAATTGTTTAAGTTCGTTACGTTACAAGTAAATTCAAAATATAGACTATTCATTGAACACATTATTTAAAACTATTGGTATAAAATTATTTATAATTAAATTGATTTAAATATGTATTTCAAATTAATTAAATTTAAAAATGAATTAAAATTGAAATTAGGTTCGGTCAAATCTGGTCAAAGCCCGATCAAACCCTAATGTCAAAGGGCCTAGAAAAGCCCGTGGGCCTTACGGTTTTAATGAGGCCCGGCCCGGCCCGAAATTTTTAAAAAGGCCCAAATATTTAGGGCCGGGCCGGGCTCGGACCTTACGATTTAGGGTTAGGACCGGCCCGGCCCGGCCCATTGGACATCCCTAAGTAATAGTGGCCTGCAAAAGAAGGAATTACTCGAAAGACGAGACGGCCATGTCGGAATGTCGGGAGTCATGTCATGTGGAATGGGACAGCAGCAGCACTTTTGAGTTTTGACTTGTCTTTTACTCCGCATTGAGACTTAATATCAATCGTCAAAAAGTTAAGTGAGACAATATGATTTATGTAAAACACCGAGAGAACATCATGATTTATGTTAATATTAGTAATCGCACAATTTTTTTTTCATTTAAAAATTGGTCAAAGAATGGACAATCCCCATTCTCAAGCCAATTAAATTATTCTCCTCTATCCTACCCCGCAGAACCCCTGTCCTGCCCCCATCAATCGTGTTGGGCCTTAGTTTTGATGGATGACAAACACTAAGGACTAATAATGCTTTGAGTTTTAATGAGATATGCAGGATGCAATTAAAGGAATTCTACTTGCCAAAGAAGGAACGAATTTAAGAAGCAATCAAAAGAATAAAAGAACAATAGGCAGCCGCGCCGACTTTGGTAGGTGACATTAATGAAGAGATCTTGCACGCATCAAATATGGAAAGCAAATCTGAGTTGAGCATTTATGACGTGACAAATTAAGAAAGAAGAATCTGAGTGAAGAGACGAAGAAGGCAGCATACGAGAAGTATAAAAGAGAGAGTCCGACGGCTTTGAAGCTGCGCGATATCCGAGGAGCAAGAGAAGAAGAGATTTCTTTGAGCCGGATTGTCGTGCACGTTGCTGAGAAAGCTGTTCGAGAGTTAGTGTGGTGTGAGCTTCGTTAGGTTGAGTTTACGAGTTGCAAGTATTGTATCTAGTCGTTGTAGGCGATAGATAGTACGTTGTAATAGTCAAACAAGCATACCTTAAAGAAGCGTCATACGCATTCAAACCCTTCTCCGGAAGGTAGTGGTTTTACGCAGTAGTCTGGTTGGCTATTGTGGTTTCCACTATAAATCGTGAGTTTACTTTCAGTTTTATTTAATTTAATTCCGCTGCGTTAACTGTTAACTGCAAACCCTCTCAGGGAACCCATAACTGAGTTACCTCAGAGGGAACGCTAACCTACGATCCAACAATTGGTATCAGAGCAGGTGCTCTAGATTTGTGTTAGCATTGCAGGTATAAATGGCAACTAGCAACTCAATCAACGACTCATTCTGGAAACCTCCAACACTGAACCCTGGAGAGTTTGACTGGTGGACTCAGCAAATTGAAGCCCATATTTGTTCTTGGATGGGCATTATATGGAGAGTGATCGAGCAAGGTCCAATCCCTATTGTAGACCAAAGACCCAACTAAGAAAAGAATAGGGAGGACTACACTGATGCAGATTACAAAGCCTTGGAAAAGAACAATCGGGCCAAAAAGATTCTATATGCTTCTCTCACCCCTGGTGATCTAAAGAAGGTCATGAAGTACAAGACTGCTAAGGATATTTGGAATGGATTGACCAGACTGTACGGAGGAAATGATGATTAAAAAGAATAGAATTTTGGCAGCTTCAAGAGACTATGAGAGTGCCCTCCAAGGGAACACAGAATCGCTAGAAGACTTTCACACTCGATTTCAGACTTATGTTGGGCAAATGGAGTTCTTGGGTGAAGTGATCCCTGAGTGGAAAGTCACACATCACTTCCTTCAAGCGCTGAACTCCAAATGGGATGTAGTAACCCTTGCACTACAAGCTCAGAGTAATATCAAGAGAATTACGCTTGAAGAATTGGTGGCTAAACTTCAGAGTCATGCTGGCATTATTGAAAGGAAAAATGCAAGAAGAGAACCTGAGCGAGCAAAGTCCATTGCACTGAAAATTGAAGAAGCTTTTGATCTAGCTCAGACTGACATGGGTGATAATGATTCAGGATGAAGAAACTGCACTCATGACAAGGCTTTCAGGATGGCAACCCTAGAAGGAACCCAGGAGAAAGAAAATGCAGAAACTCTAAGGGAAAACAAGAGCAACTCGAGAAAAGTTTGATGACAAGGAAGTCATCTGCTATCACTGTCAGAAAGGGACACCGCATTGCAGACTGCAGAAGCAAGAAAAGAGGAGAGCCCCCTGCACAGAACACCAAGCAGGCGATGCTTACCGCCTGGGGTGAATCGACCCTGACAGTGAAGATGAATTACCTGTTAAGGAAGAGTGCCTAATGACTGGTCAAGGATCATCCAGCCAAGAACCATCTGAGGTAAATAACATTGATCTTTCTGATGATTTTGATTTTACTGACTCAGATTATATAGATGTGATTAGAGGTCTTCTTGAGACCAATGACAAGCTGAAGAAAACCATCACCAGTAAGAATGAGGAGATTGAACTACTGAAAAAGGCATGGTAGACTCTCAGTGTCGCACATGTGAGGAAAGTGTCAAGGAGACACAAATACTGCAGGAAAGAGTTGCTCATCTAGAAACTGATAATGAGGAACTCCGTCACTCCCTAAAATGTGCCAGAGCAACAGAGGATGAGGTAAAGGACAAACTAGTCAAAGAAATGGCCGCCCTGAAGCTGGAAGAGACCGCCAAGGACTATGGGAAGAGGTTCGTAAAATCTGGTGTAGGATACACTCAAGAAGGAAGGAACATTGGATCTAAGTCAGATACACCTGAAGGAATCCACAGAAAAGGGTGAGAGCTCATCACGAGATAAAGGAAAAGGAAATATCCTACGCCACAAACTGTTCCTTTGATGCAAAGGTGGCTACAAGATCTGGAAAGAACAGGCCACAAACCCTAGTCCACCCAAGGTAGATCTCATTGCTGCTAGAGACAAAAGATCGATACCAGCTGGAAGAAGCAAATATGTTGGACTAAAAAGCCACAAGGTATGCTGGCATTGTGGAAGGGATGGTCACTTCATAAGAGACTGCCACAAACTGAGAGATCTGCGTGAGAAACAGAGTAAGGTATGAAAGGGAACCAGCTATCCCTCCCAGGGAAGTCTGTACCGCTATCCCCCACAGGGTGCTCCTGATTACAGACGCAGAGTTCCTTTCCAGGAAAGACAGATGAGGCTGCAGATACAGAATCTCTACTATGTCGGAACAGAACCCCGACAAACTCCTAGACGTAGATTAGATTTAAACTGTGATTTAATTCTGGTTCTTCATTTACCTTTTAAAACCCAGTAGACCCAAGTTTGTCTGGGTCCGTAAGAACTGACCTTTCCTTTGCAGGTAAGAGTGACAGAAGATCCATGGTACATTGATAGCGGATGCTCAAGACACATGACTGGAAACGACGCATGGTTCATCACTCTTACTTACATGTCCGGAGGATCCATATTCTTCGGAAACAAAGGTATTGGTAAGATACAGGGTATAGGTAAGGTTGAAATTTCAAAAAATATAAAAATAGATAATGTTAGTTTAGTTGATAGCTTACGGTTTAATCTCTTGAGTGCCTCACAGTTATGCATGAATGGTACAAATGAACTTATACTGACGACTAACGAATGCATTCTGAGGTGTTTAAGTTCAGGGAAGACTATTCTAAAGGGATCAGGAAAAATGAGCTTTACATGTTAGATCCAAATTTCATCCCTGACGAGGAAATCTGTCTAGCCACAGTGCATGATGATACTCTCTTATGGCATAGAAGACTAGGACACGTTTGTCTGAAGCTTCTCTCCAAGCTACACAAAAAACTGGTTACGGGACTGACCAAAGTAGAAAGAGAATTCAATGGAGTCTGCGATGCATGTGCTAGAGGAAAACAGCCAAGGACATCCTTCAAATCAAAACAAGTTGTAAGTACCGCTGCACCTCTTGAGAAAATACATATGGATTTGTGCGGTCCTGTGAACATCATGAGCAGAGGAGGAAACAGGTATATCTTAGTTATTGTTGATGACTATTCTAGATTTACATGGACCCTGTTCCTCCCGTCTAAAGATGAAACTTACACTGAGTTTGAAGCATGGCTGAAACGGATGAGAACAAACTGAACAAACACTTAATATCCATCCGTACTGACAATGGAACCGAGTTTCGAAACTCGAGTTTTATCTCACTTTGCAGGGAACGAGGCATTGATCACAACTTCTCGGCCCCCAGAACTCCGCAACAGAATGGCGTGGTAGAAAGAAAGAACAGAACTTTAGAGAATATGGCCAGATCTATGCTGATAGGAAGTTCGTTCCGAAGAATTTCTGGGCAGAAGCGGTGAATGCAGCAAGTTACATCCTGAACCGAGTGTCACTAAGACCCCTGATAGGGAAGACACCTTATGAACTGCTGTTTGGAAGGAAACCCAGTGTGGGACATCTGAGAGTGTTCGGCTGTAAGTGCTATGTTCATAACAATGGAAAAGAAAGCTTAGGAAAGTTTGACCCAAGGAGCGATGAGGGAATTTTTGTTGGCTACTCAATCAACAAGGCATATAAGGTTTACAACAAAAGGCTCCGCAAGGTTGAAGAAAGCATCCATGTGACTTTTGATGAACTAATACAACTGAAGATCGTGTGGCAGACGATAATTCAGAGTTTTTAGTAAATGAGGATGATCTTCAACTACACTGGGATAGATGCAGATCCAGAGGTAGCACAGACAGCTGACCCTGTCGAAGAAGGTGAGAATGCTATCCCTCAGGAGGATAACAGGGAGGAAGCAGAACTTCAGGGGGAACAAGAAGGTGAACTCCCTCTCGAGGAAGGCTTGGACGAAGCTGAAACAGAACCAGCAGCCACTAGGAGTGGACGACAGATCAGACCACCGTCCAGATTAAGAGATTATGAGTGCTACACCTCTCAAGAGAGCATAAGCCTATCTGCCTTTGTCTCACTTGCTGAACCTAAGACGGTTTACGAGGCCCTACGTGACCCTGACTGGGTATGGCCATGCAGGAAGAACTTCACCAATTCGAACGAAACAAAGTTTGGAGATTGGTTCCAAGACCAGAAGGTAGAAAATCATTGGTACGAAATGGGTCTTTCGAAATAAAATGGATGATAAAGGAGTAGTTGTGAGGAACAAGGCTCGTCTTGTGGTAAAAGGATACAATCAGCAAGAGGGAATAGACTACGACGAGACGTTTGCTCCGGTAGCTCGACTGGAAGCTATCAGGCTGTTGATAGCATATGCTACCCATCACAACTTCACTTTACAGCAAATGGACGTAAAGACAGCTTTTCTTAACGGGGAACTAAAGAAGATGTTTACGTGAGTCAGACACCGGGTTTTGAGAATACAGATTTACCTGATCACGTTTATATCTTGGACAAGGCACTATATGGACTAAAGCAGGCTCCCCGTGCCTGGTACGAAAGGCTGTCAACATTTCTACTATCGAATGGTTATGTGCGAGGAAAGATAGATAAGACCCTCTTCCTTCTGAGGGAAGGCAGAGACACACTGGTAGTTCAGATCTATGTGGACGACATCATTTTTGGATCTTCAAATGACAATCTGGTCAAGAGATTCACTCAGCTAATGGAAAGCGAGTTTGAAATGAGTATGATCGGTGAGCTCAAGTTTTTCTTAGGACTACAAGTTGAACAAGGAAAGGACGGAACAAGAGTTCATCAACAGAAATACTTGAAAGATCTTCTGAAAAAGTATGACATGGAATCATCAAAGCCGATGCATACACCTATGTCCCCAAATGATTCACTCGGAAAGGATGAGAGCTCACCCCCTGTAGACCCAACGGTGTACAGAGGGATGATAGGTTCGCTTTTATATCTTACAGCTAGTCGACCTGATATCTTATTCAGTGTGTGTTTGTGTGCCAGGTTTCAGAGTGACCCAAGGGAGACACACATCAAGGCTGTAAAAAGGATCCTGAGATACCTGAGAGGGGCAGACGATCTATGTCTGTGGTATCCCCGAGGAGGTAACCTTACACTTATTGGTTACACTGACGCTGACTATGCAGGTTGCCGAATGGACAGAAAATCAACATCAGGTATGGCACAGTTCTTAGGATCATCATTGATATCATGGGGATCGAAGAAGCAAAATTCAGTCGCACTTTCAACCGCGGAAGCAGAGTACGTAGCAAGTGCCGCTTGTTGTGCACAACTACTATGGTTGATGCAACAGCTAAGTGACTATGGAGTTGAGGTTAAGTGTTCGACTATCTTTTGTGATAACACTAGTACAATTTGCATATCAAAAGATCCAGTGCACTTTTCACGTACTAAACATATTGAGATAAGATACCACTTCTTACGTGATTGTGTTGAAAAAGGGTTAATTAGGATGGAATACTGCCCAACGGAACGACAAGTAGCAGACATCTTCACAAAGGCATTGCATAGAGAACCCTTCGAGAGACAGCGCTTAGAGCTCGGTATGATCTCTCTAAACTAGCTGTACCAAGTTGTGTATGATATTTCCCTCGATGATTGACTATGTTGGCATGCGGACAAAGCTTGATTTCAACTTCACATTATCATTAGCATGCTTGATTGATTGATACTGATGCACGTTCTATGTTATCATACACACTAGTTTGGATGTGAAATAGCAGCTGTTAATGTCATGCAAGTAATTTTTCTTGTCTAGCCTATGTGAAGAACATCATATTTTGAACCCTCATTACAAGCCTAGATGTTCTTCCAAACTAACCCTAGCCGCATACACTTATGAGTTCCAACTGCCACCTTGTTTTATTTTGGAACTTGATTGCATATGTCATGTCATATTTATTGTTTTGGTTGAGTGTAACATATTTGAATCACTCTGATTATTACCGTGTTACACACCCTTCCAACCATGAGACAAAGCTGGGTTAGTGGAGATTGTGGCCCAATCGGATGAGGTAATTAATTGAGGAGGATATCTGGGTAATTAATGCGCCGACCAAAAAGGCAACTAGCGGGTAAATTTGCACGATTCTCAACGCCGTTTATGGAAGGTCAAAGATCAAATTTTGAAATACAATTTGGCAACCCTAGATTCACAGACATTCACTCACAAATCACTCACCAACTCCTCCGACATCTTACAATGGAAGCACATTCAAGCACCGAAGCAAACCGCACTTACGAAACCCTAAAAGCGCAAGGCTGGGCTGACGAGCAAATCAGAGACATGCTCAACAAGCCAGCGGTGGACGACGACGATGTCGAAGTGCTTGGGGAAGCCAATCTCGCCCCAAAACCAGAGCTCACACATCCCGGAAGAGGAAGGACAACACTCCGTCTCCGGCGCCTAAAGCTAAGAAACCCAACAGATGCACTATGTCGGAACAACTCTCATGGATCATTCAAAGGACATCTTCCGCAACTTCTGATCCAGCATGTCTCATGGTTCCCAGCTTGATTCCCCACCACATTAGCCCCTTTTATTTCTGAACATTTTATTTGAACTTGCTATGACATTGCCCCTGCTGTTTTGAATTTGAACTTCTGTGTTTTGGTGACATTTTATGGCATCATTTCTTTTAATTGTGCATGTTTTTGCTAATTGTGTCGTTGAATATCTTGCTTGACTTGCTACCCTTTTCGATGATGTCAAAAGGGGGAAGTATTACTAACACACAGGTACATGGTTTGAGGGGGAATGTCAAGTTCTGAGACTGTTTCTCTTAAGGGTTATCGCGTGCATACCCTGAGGGGGAAGTCTGATACTTGGTGCATACCCTGAGGGGGAAGTCTAGTACCCTGAGAGGGAAATCAATGCACAGTTCTGAAAGGGGTATTTCATTTCAATATCTGGTAAATGCTTCAATGGATTATACTGATTCAGATTATTGCTTATGTGTGATTGCTTATCTGTGATAGTGGTTTGTCATCATCAAAAAGGGGGAATATTGTTGGGGCCTTAGTTTTGATGGATGACAAACACTAAGGACTAATATTGCTTTGAGGTTTAATGTGATATGCAGGAAGCAAATTAAGAAAGTCTAACTTGTCCAAAGAAGGAATGAAATAAAGAAAGCAATTAAAAGAAAAAGGAACAATAGGCAGTTGCGCCGGCTTTGGAAGGAAGCATTAATGAGAAGATCTTGCGAGCATTATTACACAACAAACATGGAAAGCAAATCTGAGTTGAGTATTTATGTCGAGGCAAATTAAGAAGGAAGAATATTATTGAAGAGAAGTAGAAGGCAGCATACGGAAGTATATAGAAGAAGAGTCCGACGGCTTTGAAGAGCTGCGCGATATCCGAGGAGCAAGAGAAGAAGGCAGATTTCTTTGAGCCGGATCGTCGTGCACGTTGCTGAGAGAGTTGTTCGAGAGTACGTGTGGTGGAGCTTCGTGAGGTTGAGTTTACGAGTTGCAAGTATTGTATCTATCGTTGTAGGCGATAGATAGTACGTTGTAATAGTCAAACAAGCATACCTTAAAGAAGCGTCATACGCAATCAAACCCTTCTCCGGAAGGTAGTGTTTTACGCAGTAGTCTGGTTGGCTATTGTGGTTTCCACTATAAATCGTGAGTCTTTACTTTCAGTTCTTACTTAGTTTTAATTCCGCTGCGTTAACTGTTAACTGAAAACCCTCTCAGGGAATCCATAACTGAGTTACCTCAGAGGGAACGCTAACCTACGATCCAACACGTCCATTTTTCCTCAAATCTGCGGATTGACCCGACCCCAAATATTCGATTTGGTTCGGGTTGCAGGTTTGATCGGCTGATGCACACCCCTAGTCAATACTGCTATGGATTTGTTACAGCTGTTTGAGAAGTTTCATTAATTGCAGCGCGAAACCCTCAGGTTTACAATGTTACAAAGCTCAATGCAAAGTGGGATCATTAAAACCTTGGAAAATCCAACATTACCCATTCCCTCAAACTAAAGTTCAGAAGTTTCGAATATGTATTATGCATAATTTTCTTACATACAATACCAAAATCAACCATTTTTCTTGTTGGCCACAAGACCTCGTAATTGAGCACCAATTATAGAAAACGAACGTAATTGGTGAGGTTAAATATTTGAGTTGTGATATGATAAAGATAGACGTTTTGTTTTCGTAAGCCAATTTAGGTAACGGGAATGATTTAGATGTAGGATATGTAAATTGATTTCTCTGTCGCGTGGTTTAGAACTAGAGGATGATTTGTAGTAGGGAGAAATCGTGAAGTAGGGAGAGATCAGATAAGGATCAGCCATCATCGTGGGGAACTTGTCAGTCGCTTCATCCACCTTACATCGGTCAGACATGTCAAAAAATACTCTTAGGTCGTAACTTGAGAATCACAACTATTGAGTCACAAATTAAAACTCATATATGCAACTTTTGTAATGTTGTAAGTTTGAGAGTGTTACTGATGAGAAACTCGGTAAAAGAGAGCTTCTTTGTGACCGAGGCAGTGAAGGATCATGCTGAGGATGGCCTCATTGCTGCTGGGAAAGTCATCTATATGACTTTCAGCATGTTAGAGCTTGCCGAGGTTACCTGAGGAACCGAGGCCTCCGAGGCATCCACCCGATGTGTCCAAGGAAACCGAGAGGACCAAGGCAATACAAGCAAGCCTAACCGAGGAGTCCCTTGCTGCCGAGGACTCAAGAGACCCCCTGATATGTCCGAGCTTTGGAGGGCTGAAAAGACCGAAGGACGAACAACTGTGGCCAATCTTTTCGAGTCCCAAAGTGCCGAACTTGCTGCTGCCTCTTTGCCCGAGCAGCAAGGACATGATATATCGCGGACTGCGGGAGCCAAAGACCAGCACAGCGCCCTCCCTGAAGTTACCGAGTGGCCTGATCCTCGCAAAGCCCCAAAGTCAGTCCCTTGCCGAGGCTTCCAAAGCGAGTCTCCGCGGTACCGCGGGCGTCAAAGGCCCCTAAAGAATGACCTGGATGTGCCGAGTTTTCCGAGAAACATCTTGCCGAGTGCCGAGTGCGAAGCATCGCACTCCTAATGCCGGACAGCGCAGGCAGACTGTCCGCAAAAGCTCCTCCACCTTGCTTGCCAACTTGCAGCATGTGCAGCCCTTGTAATCAGCTGCCAAAGCACCCTGCCGCTGCCTAGCCTACTTGCTGCTGCCTACTCCCCTGATTCTTTGCTCTGTCAGGCATGGCCATTGCTGCTGCCTACTCCCCTGCAACTTGCTGTCTACTGCGCGCGACACTGCGCACTTACTGTGCAGACAGGCTGCTGCCCACTTCTGCCTCCCTGCATGCCCCTTTGCACCTTCCTTTCCATCCCTTTGTAAGCCTAATAAGCATTATCTTGAGAGCTTATCTCTCTATCCCAAACACTTAGCAAAATCTGTCAATGAGGACTTAGCATGTTTAGGGTCACTTGGCGTAAGGGCTTGGGGCAGCGATATCCTGTGTTACAAGGGGATATCGAAGCATCAACGTGTCATTTGCTCATTGCCACCGCTGGCCTTGGGCCCTTATCAATCTATCGCATTTTCCTTTTCATTCCCTTCACTTTCCCGCACTTCCCCAAAACCCATCAGCGCACTCTTCCATCCCCATTCCCTGCTGCCCACGTCCAGCCACTCCACACATTTCCTGATACAGAACCGAAAGCAGTCTCCCATGAGAAATGGGCTGCCAAGCCCCTTCGCAACCCAAAACCACCAAAACATTCAAGCTTCTGCACCTTTATCATTCGATACGTTCCGGCTGTCCTAAGCGAGTTTGTGATCAGTTACTATGTAAATAACAAAAACTCTTCTCACACAGTTGTCGCAAATCCATAGCAATATTGACACGTGGTGGCCATCTGGAATTCAGTACACATTGTTTTCAAGTACGCCCAATATTTTTCTAACACAATCACGTTTAATCATTCTATATATATAAAGTTAATTTATTAACAGGCCAACTTTTATTGCCAATGACAGTGTTTAAGAAAAAATTGTCGTATTCCCCAAGATCCAACAAAAAACTTGTTGAGTTTTAATGATATATATTTCTCACGGATTTGATACTCTGTTTATAACTAAAGTTTACCAATGATCCCTTAGTGGATAACATTACACACATATTTTGCAGTGGAATCAAATGTAGTGGAATCAAGAAGCGCTGTTAAATCGAGTGCTTTTGTATGTCACTAAGAATATTCAGCGCTTATAATAAAAAGCGTTGTTGTAGTGTTAACACTTTTAACAATGCTTTAATAAGGACATTTAAGTGTTTGTCTTAAATTGTATATATTTCAGCGCTTAAAATATTAAACACCATATGTTTAATTTTTCTTTTTTACAACGCTGAGTAATTAAAAACGCTGTTAAAAAATAAATATTTACAACAGCGTTGAAAGGAAAAGCGCTGTTAAAATATACACTTACAAAGAGCTTAAAATGAAAAACGTTGCCGTATAAGTTAACATATTTTACAGCGTTTATAATTTGAGCGCTGTAAAATATTTATTATTTTTAATAATTAAAAAATAATAATTCGAATATTTGATATTACAGTGTTTAAAAATGCGTTGTGAGAATTCTAACCTACAAAAGCGCTTTTCTTTTAAACAGCGTTGTCGTATATTGTACACTTTTTGCAGCGTTTTCAAATTTAGTGTTGTAAAATTGTGATTATTTAAAAAATTAATAGAAAATTTTAACGAATTTTTTGATTTTTACAGCGTTCAAAATAAAAGTGCTGTTTAAATGTTGGAGTTATTTTCAGATAATATTAAAAGCGCAGGAAGATATTTATTATAATATTTTGAAGAGATTAGAAAAGCCGTTTTGAAAATTTTAATATATATTTATAACCGCTTTAAAGGCAATCAATTTTGATTTGAAACTCTTTTATTTTTTATTTAATTCTTAATTTAACAATGAAATTGAAATCGATTTCAACATTCGATTTTTTTACATAACATTATCAAACAATTTTTTTGGACCAAGACCCTGGCCCTTTGTGTTGAATTTGTCCTCATAGCTCGTCTTGTATATGTCTCATTGCTCGTCTTGAATTTTTCTCATTGCCCTCTAGACATGTGTCGTACAATTTGACAATTTACAAAAAATATGTTAAAAATAGAGTAAATATCAAACGAAAAAAGGAGTAAAACATACAAGCTTAACGAAAAATTTAAATGTAATACACAAAAGCTTAACGAAAAGGAGTTATCCTTACTTGAAACGAGCGGAAGTGTAATAACTTTGATACAAAAAATTTCAATGTAAATTTGTTGCATAATTTGATATATATATGAAAGATTGTACGGGAAGGTTGTAGCGGGGAAAACTGAAAAATTCAGAAATTTGAAATATCGAATGTGGACTGTTAGATTGATATAATCAACGACTGGGATTAAAATCTTCGCGAAATCGAGTCGTCCAATCAGGTTATTTTAAATATTTAATAGCGCTTAATAATCTAAAAACTCTGTTAAAAATTAAATTTATTTTTGTAAAAGAAATCGAATTTAAGACCTTTTACATCGCTTATATGCAAAAAGCGATGTATTAATACACTTTCAACAGCACTTATTTCTATAATAGCGCTGCGTAATATCATTTATATACAGCGCTTAAACATAATA
>QZGG01003131.1:0-27421 GCA_006409495.1 Sedum album
TCTTGTTCTTTCTATCTATATAAACAACCTTCAGATGCCGAAGTCTGAATCTAACCTCTTCGGGCAGCTCTTCTGTTATGTTTTTTGTGTTTCGTACATTGTGTTTTTTTACCTTCGAATTCTTAATTGCTGTTGGATGAGCAGATGATGAAAGCAATCAAACAACATGTCTGATTTAATCAACATGATGATTTTGAAATCGAGCTTTTTAAACCTGATGCTCTTTGTTCCACTTATATTTTTTCAATTCGACTCATATAACATGTTTGACATTTTGCTTTGCTATCAAAAATTATCTTTAACCAAATGCCAGGCAAGTTGTACATTTTCTTCAGTCTAGTCTTGTTCTCGAGTTTAGATTATTGTTTTGGTTCACTTAACAAAGTTCTCAAGTTGAACGTAGCTCTTCAACTCTTTGAAGAAAAGTAGTGTAGGGTAAATTTAATAAATGAGAAAAAATACACGGATAGAAGAAATAATTTTTAAGATGTAATATTCAATATTATAAATCTGGAGAGTTAACTTGGAATATTCAACATTTAAGATGGAATTTAATATTGAGTTTAAAATGTGCATTATTTCTGATTATATAACAATTTATTTTGAAACAAAAGACATCATCTTGAATATAAATTTTAATTATTCAATGTTTAATGTGTTCTTACAAATATAAATTAAGAATTTGGATGTACTGCTCATCTTTGAATCATATATCGGATATTGGTGGTTAAATGATTTATTAAGAAACTTAATGCGATTGCTATATGGAAACTCTAATGCCTTATTCATACACCTTTAAAAGATTGACTATGCTTAGGATTTGAAATGTTTCATAATATGAAATGAATATTTGTCATTTAGAAAAAAGTAATTCTAATAGTAAAATTTCAACTTATAGTTAACTGGTTGAACACTTTTATGCCTTATAATTATTATGTAAATTTTACTATTAACCATTCTTTTAAACTGTCAAATGCTAAAGTGAAGACTATTTTTTTGTTCTTAGAGTGGAAAATATTATTTTGATCAAACAACACTGAAATGTTTGGTAGCCATATCATATTTCTGATTTTCATTTATCATATTTTTTATTCAAGATTTTACAGTGATGAATGGTTTACTGCATATACGAGTAGATTTGTTCCTCATAGAGACCGTGAAATATCTCAAGAGAGAATGAAGTGTTTTCGTAGATTATTTGCTCACTGTGATAATCATGATAGAGTTATGAACCAGTATGCACAGTTTTCTATGAAAATTGAACCATTTGAAGATTTAACCTGCATTTCTAGCATGTTTTCTATGGATCCTAAAGATAGATGAACAAACTTTGGAGCTTAAACTCCACTGCTAAGGGGTGCAAGTGTACCGATACGCTTGCGAGCTACTCGTGAAAGTACTCGGTCAAAGCTCAGCTCGAATTTAAACAAGTCAAGCTCGAACATGATTTGATACTCGTTTATTAAACAAGCCGAACATGAACATATTAATACTCGGCTCGATAAGCTCGCGAACTACTCAATTATATTAATATATATTAAAATATAGTTAAAACATATTAATAATCATTATAAAAATAAGGTAGTAGTAGAACTTAGTAATATAAATATAATAACACATACAATTTGCAACAAACTAAATGATATAGGATAAAAATATAAGTGAAAATCAATATACAATATTAAAATTGTGAAACTTATATCCCACATTGCTTGTGTGTATGTAAATTTTAAGACAAGTATAGTATAAATAGCAGTGATGCTTTGAGCTACAAATGTGGGTTGGACCTTAATTTTTTAATGGGCCATGTACCCCTTAAATATGCTTGATTCGAGCTCTAATCAAGCTTGAGACGAGCTCTAAAATCGAGCTTGAGATGAAGTGTTTGCAGAGCTATCACTTGACGAACCATATTTTGAAAACACTTTGCTCGTTGAAGACTTAGAGTAGGATATGCTTAGTTAGTGAAATTATTTATGTTTGCAAATTTGTTTTTACTCTCTAAACAACTTTTATTTTATGTTGAACTTCTGATTTTTTAATTTCATTACTATTTTATATGTATTTTTATTTTACCGAATCCATGTTGTACCCCGTACTCATAAAATTTCAATTTTCAATTTTCTGTCCCCGTATCCGTCCCCGTAACTGCACGCGTACTCGTATCGGTGCCACCTACAACATATCAAGCAACCCAATTTCTTAGGGATCCTAAATATCTCTCGTTTGATGTGTGCGGAATTCGCTTCGGATGATGTTGCTTAAGAACTTGAACAACACCCTGAAGCGAGATGAATATATTGTTTGTTTTTATTGACCGTTGAAATGCTTTGCTAATATTCATTGTTATTCATACAATCTTAAATCTAATTTATTTTACTTGATGTACAAGAAAACGCGACAATAAAATGGTGGGAATTTTGAGAACCTTGGTCGCCATTAAACAGTTTTATTTCCGAAAACACCGCCTAGTGTATCAGATGCGTAGATGTCTGTGTCACGCTAGTGAGACACAATGTACTGATTCATGAACAGAATGAAGTAACTGGAAAAAATAAGACACAGAAATTGTTAACCTTGTTCGGCTCCCGAAGGCTTAGTCAGGGGTATTATCTCAATCCCGTGGAACAACTTCACTAGTATAAAATGAAATACAAGAAATGTACTCGAACTCCCTTCGAAATAATTTCTATCAATCTACACTTTAATCCAAGCTTCTCTTGGACTCACTAGATCAAATTCCCGTATGATCGTCGTAGACTTTCCGTCTCGGTGAATGACTCTACAACAGCCTCCTGCTGTCTCAGTCTGAAGCGTTCCACAGATCAGATCACACTCCAGTATGATCGTCATAGACTTCTTGTCTCGGTGAACCTGCAACATCCTCCTGTTGTCTGAGTCTGAAGCGATCCACAGATCTGCAATGATGTCTTCTCCTTCGCTCAATGGAAGTAACTCGTATATACTTATCTTCCTCAACCTTCCATCTTCATCTCATATGCTTTTATCTCCTTTCATCGGTGGTGTCTTGATTGCCTCATTATGATGAAGTTACTATGCTTTTATAACGTTATATTTATTTCCATAACGGTCACCTCAATAAATCTGTTAAGAATTCTCGCAGTCGTCTGACAATAACTCTCTAAAATCTTTATCTTTGCATTCAATGAATCCCGGATATTTCGCATGTGCATTTACTAGTGCTGACGAGCTTGTCTTCGTCACGACGTGACACAAAGTTCTGAGTTTAGGTTTGCAAAAATTTGCCACTGTCACACTCTTGGTACATGGAGCTCACAATTTCAAAATAATGGTTGATATCAATTAATCAACCTACCACTCCGTTCAAAATTCAAACACGACTTAATATGAGACATCAACTTGAGAAAGGCTGTTAGCTGCATTTGATGATTTTTCTCTTCTATTATTCTATATGTATCTCGTATTTATTGAGAGTCATCAGGAGGAATATATGATTTACTTTTCAAACAATTTTGCCAATACATACACATGCGAAGCACATAACAAATCACGTAGAACCATCATATTAACATCAAGTTTTTATTTGATACATATAAGATTGAGAAATAGCAGCATTTTTCCAGATTTTTCAATGCTCAATTGCTCAGATGTTAGTGTACCTGTAGCAATTGGTGATCTTACTGCAGCCACGCCTATAAGGATTAGCCTTCTGCCTTGAGTTGCAGTTGTAGTAAGAATTTCCTCTCTTTTTACAAGGAATCGAGTTTTTCTTCATGGCACTATAGCTGATGTACCTCTTCGCCTGAGCCAAAACCCTGCGCTCGGACTCTGAGGTTAACATCGTCTCCTCATCATAGCTTATGAGATCACCAACCTTGAGGCCTTCTTGAGCCACTGCACCCAAACGGGAAACACCGTACTGGTCAAAAGTGTAGGCAGGGGAAGATTCAACCACCATGGCGAAGGCGAGGAGGAGAAGCAGGAGCCCGAGCCTAAGAGCCATTTTTGGGTATATTCGGGTATTCTCTAGTCTTCTCTTTATATGATTTGTGAAGGAGACAGAGAAGCCAAAATGTTGTCAAATGTAGAAATGAGATGTAAGACAAAGGTATATTGGTTAACTATAAGTTTAATTTTTGAGCGATGTAGCGAGTTTTTCGTTGTTCTATTACATGGAGGTCCGTGTCTTGTTCCTGTTCATAGGATGGCTGGTTTGATTGCCTTTAAATAGGAGTGGTAGTCATGTCTGTGTCTGTGTCTGTGTCTGTGTCTGTGTCTGTGTCTGTGTTTGGTTAATAATGTCTATTTTTGAACGACAGCTTGGAAATTACTCCCTCCTGATTTTATATGTCCATCTTTCTTTTTTGATTAAAATAAATTTATATGCAGGTTTTAATAGAAAAGTTCAAGAAGAACACACAACTTTTAATACGATGGTGAGTGAAGCAAGCATGTCGATCAAAAAATAACTGCATAAGGAAATTTACTATAACAAAATAGGTTTTAAATGAGGCACTTCAATAGCAAAGTAGTTTTCCTATCCATTAGTGAAAACGTGATTTAGGTTTTCACAGATCGCAGAAGATTCAGCATGGATATACCACATTTAATTTTTTTAATATCATCTTACACCTTGTAATCATGACTAAGACTCTTGCTGAGAAACAATATTTCAGTACACCAAAAATATATTTATGTGATATACAAAAATGTCGCATAACGCTTTTGTCGTATGAAAACTAAACTGACTCAGTTGGAGTCGTATAGGGCATGTCACAAGCCATTTATACGAGTAACACAAAACATGTTAATCGCGTATTATAACCTATTATTTGCGACATAACACAGTCTTGTCTCACAAGATATGAATCAAAGTAGACTGACATTTTATCGATATGTGTAACATTTGTCGCTTAAAGTGAGTAGTGTGACTTTAAATATTACAATAATTATTACTAAATAATTACATATGTATGTTGCAGAAAAAGACGTATTTTTTTCAGTTTCAAGCTGTAAATAGACTGTCTCAAGCCAACAAAAATACCAACCAACTCTTAAAGCCAAATTAATTTAGACACACGAAGTTTGCTCCATCCAAAGCGTTACTTTCAACACTATTGGGTTTGCTTCAATAGCGCAAGTATATGCAATGCCTAAACTTGGCTAAGGTCACTATTTTTGTACTTCTATGAGAAGGATTTTCTGCAGTATTTGTCTTAACTATTCCAACCACACCTTTTGTCACCTTAGCTCTAATAAAATGATTTTGATTTACGGACAAGTATACAATGTATTTGTTCGTGTTTTACCTTTAGTAATTGTTTGTTCCGCTCTATTTTGAGGTCGTTTGATGTTTTATTCATCCATTTTAGATTCATAACTAATTTATAAAGATGCGAAATGGTTTGGAAAAAGTTGACAATATGCGAAAGGGAAAATTACAAAAACATGTCCTGGACTACCACACAATTTCAAATTGAGGACCGGACTACTTCAATTTTCAAATTGAGGACCGGACTACCTCAATTTTCAAATTGAGGACCGGACTACTTCAATTTTCAAATTGAGGACCAGACTACCTCAATTTTCAAATTGAGGACCGGACTATCTCAATTTATTTAGGTATAATTATTAATATAATGAAATAATTAAAATGATATAACAATAAATTAGATCCAATATTTAATTTATAGGGTGAAGATCTAGAAGGACATAGCATATTTGTAAAACAGTGGGACGAAATCTAAACCATGGAAATTTATCAGTCAACGGTTGAGATTAAGTTGGTTATGAATAAAAATGGGTGGTTGAATTTGCGAAAAACACGGGGCAGTTGAATATGACAGTTATTTTACTTTTAATCTCATCGGTCCGTAGAGTGTCTTAATGTCTTACAAAAATATAGTTGTCCTCCTCGAACTTTTCCCTTAATTTATATACTCATTATATAAGTAAAGTTCAAGAACGACATATTACTTTTGATTAGACTGTGAGATACTAACATATAGCTATATATTCTAATTCTAACATCATCAATTTATATAATGAGTATATAAATTAAATATTAGATCTAAGAGGATGGATAAATAAATGTGAGACTTCAATTATTTCATTATATTGATAATTATACCTAAAAAAATTGAGATAGTCTGGTCCTTAATTTGAAAATTGAGATAGTCCGATCCTCAATTTGAAAATTGAGATAGTCCGTTCCTCAATTTGAAATTGTGTGGTAGTCCGGGACATGTTTTTGTAATTTTCCCTATGCGAAAACAAGCAAAAGCAATTGACAGCTTAAGGAGCCAACCAAACCTTTTTTCCTTTGAAAGCTCATATAACATAGCACAGATCTAGGATTAAGGCATATAATAGCTTATTCGAAAGCTAACTCAATTATCTAAGAGTTTAAAAGGGTGTTTTGGCTCGTGCAAGACTGACCGACTCATTTTGAGGTTGAGCGACTCAAAAAGTGAGTCGGGTGACTCGAAAATTGTGATACATTCTAAGGTAATGAGTCGGGCGACTCGCAAAATGTGTTGATACCAGCTGCACGACGTGAAGGAGGTTCGCAAGACTGGGTTGCTATACTTGTCAATTTTAGGATGTTTAGAAGATATTGAGCATGTTAATCTTGAGTGTATTGTGTGCGGGAGCGACAAACCGATTCAATTTAGGCTATTCTTTAAACGATCTTGATTTACCGATAAATAGACCAAGAAGTTGATATTATGGGATTCAAAGTCTACGTGGTCAATAGAGCGAGAATTTGAGAAACATATCCTTTATGTATCATGCCCATTCTAAAGAAGAAATAAGAGTAAAATCTAGAATACGATACTCTAGCTTAGATTTATCAATCAACTTACAATATGCATGTATGAACGTTTGCTTGTTGTTCTCCTAGATGTGAAATAGAACCTGTGCTGCGTTTTCTTTTATTATTTCCAAACCTTATCTCTTGTCTTCAATATTTATTTGAGACAATTCATCGAGAGAGGACGAAACACCCCTTTCTTTTGTAGACTAGCTTAAGTGGCTCTAAGTAGCATATCGTAGTTTAGGTTTTTCTTTAGGGTTCGACTCGAGATCACTCAATTATAAATTTAGTTTGAAAAGTGCGTGAATAAAGTCAAATTAAAGTTAATAGTATTATTTGCAAGTATACTAATGAATTTTTTTATTTAAAGCATGGTCAACTTAATCAACAATCAGTTTCGGCAAAAAACGTCAGAGTCGGCGATGAGATGTCAAAATTTAACGTTATTTGAATTGAGCAAATCTTTTTAGTACAGAAAACGAGAGTAAAATGACATACAGAACATATTTATCACTAACAAAGCTATAATTTAACCTTTATTTCAATACAAAGTGATGAATTTATTGCCAAATAGAATGTTGAATACGGAATCAACTGACCAGTAGATTGCTTTGCAAGTAGTTTCATATAAGAAAACTTTGCCCATAATGATATTTCTCTATTTGGCCTAACTTTAAAAACTCCAGATGCGTATATCAAAAATGTTTGGTTCACAGACAGTTCTACACTCTGGAAGAAAAAATGGCTTTGTACTGTAATTTTTCATGCTGAAAGAGTTGCATGAAACTTTATCCGATCATACCCCTAACACTTTTGCTCAAAATATCCCCATGAAACTATATTTGTACCCGCAAATCTTTATAAATAAAACTAAAGGACAAATCATACCATCTCCAAAATTTTGATGTTGCCTGTGGAATTTGCGGCAACTAAGGTGGATGACTTACTGCGCCAGCATACAGAAGAAACAAACTGCGTAGAATCATCAGCATCCTGACCGGAAAGGGGGTCTGTGGTGTTAAACTTGAATGATAATGCTGGCATCGGGAAAGCTTTGTGATAGACGAAAACCTGATACACATTTTCCAGTGCCAGACTCATGATAAGCAATATGAAGTAGCACATTAAGCAAAAAAAATTCTTTTGTGAACAAATTTCTTCATAATGCGGAGTTGTTAAGATGCAAACTAGACTGCAATGGCTATTATAAAAACATGCACCAGCCAAATCTGATGTAAAGAATCTCAAAGACTCAATTCTGTAGAATGGAAATGGATGGCCTGAAAATAAATTACAAATTCATGTGCAAGCTATCAAGTCTTATGCCGAGAAAGTATCCAACATATAGTTCTCAACCTTTGGAAAATGGGAGGTGTGCTGTAACTGTTAGATAGATGTGCATTGTCTTCTAATTTTAGATTAGAACTCATATTTTTAACAGCAACAATCAATGTATGATTCACTTTGTTCGATATTTTTATGACGTATAGAAAAGAGAAGAAATGCTAAACTCAAACATCAGTTATGAAGAAGTTTGTAAAAGTGTTCAATACCTCATTTGTTTCAGACCCTGTAGCAATGTAGCCATCATGAACTGACAACCCAACAAAGTTCTGAAACACGGATGAATGATAAAATATAATTAGAATCTTAAACTGCCAAAGGTATGGAGAAAATGGAATGCGAATACTTTGTGGTTGTTAATTAAACTCCTTTTTCTCTTGAATATAAGCACATAAATATGTAGATAAAAACACAGGCCCCTACCAAATGCTATACAGTTGATATAAATACAACTTGCATCACTTTGGTGCTTTGAGAACCAGCGTCAGTGATACATTCACAGGTACAACACACTAGATTTAAGAAAAACGTTTTTATTCTTGATGGAAAAATATTCCAAGATTTTAAGTTTTACCATAAAACTTAATAATGTTCTCGCCTGTCTAAATAGTTTACAAATGTTTCCCAACAACTGTTATAATTTCACCCCTTACGTAAGGTACCTCTTTCGCTACATTTTCTTTTTTGCACCTAGAGTTCTCTTTATCCGCAAATGAACATTGGAACTTACAGTCAAAATTTTATTCACTAAACCTGGCAACTTTTTATGGAAAGTCTTAAATTTGGTACCTTAAATAGATTTAGTCCAGCAAAATCACAATTAGTGGCAGCGCTTACAACTACAGCTATAGAACTCTTAATGAAAATAAATACCTTCGAAGCTAATATACCTTAATGTTCGTGTGGCCGCTGAATGAATGCAGAGGAGTATCAAGTATCCGAGATGAACATAAAGATAAATCCCAAAGCTTTAGCGTGTTATCCGTGGATGCGGACACTAGTGTCTTCGAATCAATAAACTTGATATAGCTCACAGTTTTGTGGTGTCCAATAAGGGTGAACAAAGGTATTTTCATGCTGCGCAGATCATAATAATAAATTTTATGATCTGCAGAACCAAAAGCTAAGGTGCGACCAGAATCTGATGGAAACTGTACACAGCAGACATTTGCCTTTGTTTTGATAGTCCCAACACTAACCCCCTGCAACAACATTATAAACAGTTACTATATATCCGCATAAAGCTAGTATGCTAGCGGCAGTAGGTATCTGTAGTACGTTTATTCAAAGCTGACATCCACGAAGTGGAAAAATATAATTGCCTGATTGATATTCCATAGCTTGACAGATCCATCGTCACTGCCACTAGCCAATGTTGTCGGATCTGCAGATGAAAAGTCTATTGACCAGACACGCTTCTCGTGCTCTTTCAGTTCCAGCAATGCTTGACTTCTTGTAATATCCCAGAGCTAAACAAGTCAAATATGATATTAAACCACGTGAAAATATTTACGTAAACAAGTTATGCCTTAATAATCCAAAATACCTGTACTACACCGTCGAAGTTGCTAGAGGCAATGTGGCTTTTGATATAACTGTTCCAACATATACTACTCAACTTTGATCTGCCAACCATTTCTACGACGGATAGTGTATATTTCTATCACCCCTGATAATGGAATCGCATTCAAAGATTTTGATTTTCTTGTTAACACCAGCTGTGGCAAAAAAATCTCCATCGCGGTCAAAGCTAAGGGCACACACCAGATTGGAAGAGTTTAGCAAGTCTCCTTGTTTCAAATCAGCCTTAAGCTTCAACTTTGTGTAAGAAAGATATTTACAGAAACCTTCAAGAAATGGATTAACCCATCCTTTCCGTAAATTTCTGAATACCGCTCCCTGGGTATCAAATTGTTTACAGAACTTCCCTCATTTACAACTACAGATCCTTTACCATCGCTGCTCGTAACTGAGTTTCTTACAGCGAGTCTTTCTAATGTCTTAATCTGCCTTAATCTGGTTGATAAATAAGCCGATTCAAGTTTGCTGAAATTTTTCATCAGTAAAAGTTCCTTGGGAACTGACTTTCCTGATTATGCTGATTAGGTGAAGGATTGATTTCCACATTTTCATCACACTCAGCGGAACTTAGATCTTGAAATGATCGGAAGCGTTTTCTGGACAACGTGTGCATAGCATCATTTCCCTGATTACTAAGTGATGGAAGATTTGATGCTGAAAAATTGTGCTTGATAACACGTGGAAATAAATCTCTCTTTTCAGTCAGACCTGCTTGTAAATTTTCAACTTCATCAATATCAGAGGAAATTAACGAAATCACTTTATGCAGCCTATCAGAAGCTTCATCTTTGCGTTGTTGTGATATCAAAAGGAACTCAAGAAGCAGCTCCTGCTCTTCTATTTTCTCTTTAAGTTCAATAGCAGCTTCATGTTCTACCAGGTTATCTTTCGCTTCGTTAAGGAACTCAGTCTGTAATAATTCACTGTAAATATTCATAACAAAAAATAGAACTTAGATACTAATAATCATTTCCATCTACGCGCATAAATTTTCATTGGACAGAGTTATAATCTATATCATAGTGTACAGTTTCGATAAGCCACAAAAAGAGCTGATGGCAATACTTTTCATGAGTAAAAATATAAAACATAAATGCAAGTGCAGGTGTCATAACTTACCTCATTTGTGGGCGGCTAGAGGGTTCAGGGTGGAGTAGCCACAAGCAAAATGATGCCTCTTTGGACCATTTTAGTAGCATCTGAGGGGAAGAAGTCGATGACGTAAACTAGACATAATTACACTCTTTTCCTCTCTTGTGCTAAATGGGCAGAACAACTGCCAAAGAGCAATGTTGGGTTAGTTTTTTTCTTCCTCTTCGTTTCTTCTTCTAGTAGTACGTATGGTAATTGGAAAATCAGATTGCAACCATAAGTAAAATTATAAAGATAGTGTTTTATCACATGAAAATTGTTTGAGAAATACAAACTATTTGTGCGCAATAAGTAAAATTCTGAACTTCAAAACCGTACCTCAAAAAGAAGCACCCCTAATCTATAAATGTCCGAAGCACACGAAGGTTCTTGACCAGCAGACTCTTCAGGGCTAGTATACCAAGCCGCCTCCATGAGCAGTACTTGCTTCATTGGAAAAGGTGGGTTTCCTTCTTCTGCAGGTTCGGCATTCCCGCTATTATTGTTCAAATTATTGTCACTTTTCTCATTTCTTTGTAATAAAGATGTTGCACTGGCATTACTTGATCCCACACAATGTGATCCAGACAGTAGTGCAGCGTTTGCAGAACGGTCTAGTTGTTGAAAATTTTCAGTTTCAGATTGACTTCTCGAGCGAGGAGCGTAATGCGGCAGAGTAGCCGTTGAACCCATAACTTCCAAAGTTTTGCTTTTCATTCTATCTTCAGGAGATTCAGATCCCGAGTCTGAGCACGAAGCTGATTCAATAAACGCGACATGGTTGAAAGATGACATGACAAAACAGGAAGGCCGGATATTTTGGACAACAATTCCATGAGAGTGAGCTATATTAACTATCTCTACTATTTGCCTAAATATGTGCAAGCATTCAACAACATCAACACATCTTTCAGGCCTGTCCAACCACTGCCTCAGGCTAACATCACCACAGTCCATGCCACGAACAAAAGTACTACTCGGAGCTAAATCATCCATAAATTCATGAGAAACACCAACATGACTTTTTCTCCCATCAGAAGGAATCATTTCCCTATCTACTAACTCAGAACCAATAAACTCCTCTCCTGCGAGCAAAGTTGTATTAAGATCAGGCAGTTGTGGATTCCTTTCAGACGCAGTAAAGGTATCAAATCCTCTAGAAGTATGCCAACCAGAACCTGATGAACCACCCATGTTCCTTTAAACAATCAACCTAAAGTGGCATTTAACTTCCACCAGTGCCATTATCAATTCCAAAACACATCTGGGCTTATTCCAAATCAGAGAAAAAACTAATCTTTACTGATCCATCTTCATACAAATTTGAAAAACTGAAAGCAGCAAGTCAGCTGAAACCCTTACCAGTTACTGGCACCTGATAAAGGAGAAGCCTTTCACATTCAGGACCAAATACTAACAGCCCTCAATCTGGGGGTATGGAATCAAATCAACACACACACATAAACAGAGAAAGAAGGAATCAAGAAAGGGTTACAGAAGATCTTCTTGGTGTTGGTTTCATATTTTTTTATTTTTAATAATAATAAAAAAGAAGTAAATTTAATATGATTGGGTCTGGGGGTTGAGGGGGTTACATTTGTTATCTTCAATTCGTATGGTTCCCGCTTCATTCTGAAATTGTAAACGTGGAAGAATGACAACCTCAAATCTCAAGGCATCCTCTTTTTTGTGTAATTCAAAGCATTGTTTGGTCCACCCAAACATTTCATTTTTTTATTCAATACCGTTTTGTATAGTGTTTTTGGCTAATGATGATGATGATAAGGTTTTTTTTGTAAATGTGGGTTTTGAATTTTGATGAGAACTAACGGTAGGATTGGGATTCACGCATGTGGACAAATTTGGAAACTGATTTTGGGGGCGTATTAAAATGTGGCATTCAAGGCAGCTACAAAACTATTGACAATGTTTTGGTGAAATGAAACAGCCGTTGAATAAAAAATGGATTGGATGGAAGAAACTGCATTCTATTTCGGCTTTAAGTTACTGATAGGTTTCAATAAAAAAAAAGTTACTGATAGGTGAGCCGAGGGTTTTTTTTTGGTCAAATCTTTAACTTGATTGCATTCTTTTTTTGTGTGATGAAACTCTGTTACAACGAACAGCAGAGAACGCAACAAAGCAAAGAAGCAGAATTTGACAATGAAATTATCTAAGGCCTGAGATGAAGCGTGGAATTGCAGGATCGTCAAGCTGACAGTACCGTTTCCTCAAGTTAACCGCGTCCGGTAAACCATTATGATAGAGACGCCATATCATGATTTGTATTTTCCTTGGGACATTAAGGCTTCATATCACCCTCCAGAATCCAGCAGTAACCGGCATGTCTGATGGCTCACCTCTATCACCTTGTGATTTTGAATGCAGCAAAGCATATGTTGACTTGGTGGTGAAGTCTCCTGAGCTTGACAGTGTCCAAGTAAATCCTTCAGCATTATGTCGTTGCAGCAACCCCTCTGGCAGATGATGTTTGACTTTGACAATACCTCGCCAGACATGCGACGGTCTAGTGCCCGTCCCAGCTTGCAGCAGATCGGTTTGAGGGAAATAACGAGCTTTAAAAATTCGACCCAGGAGAGAGTCCGGCTTAGTAAGAATGCGCCATGCCTGTTTCATCAAGAACGCATCATTGAACGTGGCTAAACTGCAAAGACCTAAACCCCCCTGCATTTCTCAGAAAGAAGGATTTGTTTGGATACCCAATGAACCGGAGTTGTGCTATTACCAGCCGACCATCAAAATCTGACCATATTCTGTTGCAAGCGGTTGCAGACTGTGAGGGGGAGCTTGTAGCACTGCATGGCGTAAACCGTAGAGCTTGACCAATAGACTTAATAAGAACTTCCTTTCCGGCACACGATAATAACTTAGATTTCCAGTCTTGTAGCTTTTTGGCAGTCTTATCCTCTAGAGCCCTGAACGTTTGTATCTTGCGCTGGCCAACATGCATCGGAAGGCCTAGGTATTTAGAGTGGAACTCAACGCTCGCCACACCAAAGATACGACACACTTCATCTTTAATGCGAGGATCAGTACTTGGGCTACAGACAAGCTCCGATTTTGCATAATTAATGACCTGACCTGAGAGGGATTCATAAAGATTCAGGACTTGTTTTACCAGCCGAGCTTCCTCAATGTCTGCCCGAAGATAGATGAGGCTGTCGTCTGCGAAGAGGAGATGAGTGACTGTCGGAGCACTTGCGTTGATTTTCACCCCAGAAAGTCTGCGTTGCTCTGCCAATGAATTAAGAGCCAACGAAATCCATTCAGAAGCTGTGATGAATAAATATGGAGAGATTGGGTCGCCTTGCCTGATCCCTCTCGATGGGGTAAAGTAATCCGAAACCTGGTTGTTGACCTTAACCCGGTATCGGACTGTGTTTAAACACTGCATAACCTTAAGAATCCAACCTTCATCGAAGCCCAGCTCCCTTAGCATATTTTCCAAAAAGACCCATTCAATTCGATCGAAAGCCTTACTCATATCAAGCTTCAGCGAGATATAGCCAGCGCCCCTGTTTCTATTCGTTTTAATGAAGTGCCCAATCTCATGTGCCACCAGAATGTTGTCAGTAATGAGACGACCAGATACAAAAGCGCTTTGGTTTGGAGAGATGATGTCGGGCACAGTAATTTAAGTCTATTAGCATAACCTTGGTGACAATCTTCATTCCACAGTGCACAAACTTATAGGACGAAAATCCTCCATTCGATTTGGACTTTTGCACTTCGGGATCAACACAATTTCAGTGAGGTTGAATGCATCATCCAGCAAGGAGCTGTTCAGAAAATCCAAAACTGCACCACAAACATTGCTGCCAACAATGTCCCAATTTTTCTGAAAAAAGGCAGCAGGGAATCCATCGATCCCGAGCTTTGTGAGGACCTAGCTGGAATAGGGCTGTACGAACTTCCTCTGACGTAACTGGGGTAGTCAGAAAACTATTCATTTCCGGGGTAACCTTACGGTGAACAAAGCCATAGGAGTAAGTCCGGTCAAAAGCAGATGGCACAACGACGGATCGAAATATAGTGGCAAAATTGTTTTTAGCAATCTCCATCATACCTTGGGCATCCTCGACACTGGCAACATTGGAGTCAAGGAGCTTTACAATCTGGTTTGTTTTCTTCCTTTAAGAAGCCTTGGCATGGAAGAATCTGGTGTTATGATCTCCCTCGATCAGCCAATCGATCCTAGACCTTTGGCGCCATAAGAGCTCCTCACGGGACAGCCATTCTTCCAATTGATTTAAGACAGCACTCTCAAGAATTCCCACGTTTGATGTGCGATCCTGAGAATGTAGATGTTCCAGCTCGCTTTTGAGGCGCTTCAGATTGTTTTGAACATGGCCAAATGTGTGTTTATTCCAATTTTGGAGAATTTTTCCACAAGTCTGCAAAACATCAGATAGTTTAACATTGTTAGTACTAGATGCAGTCACATTGTGCCACACAGTTAACAGCATAGGACGAAAATCAGTGTGGCGCAACCACATTGTCTTGAATTTAAACCCCGATCTCCTTACTGCATCCGGCCGAACATCATGAGTAAGACTGATCAGCAACGGTCTGTGATCGGATTTTATAGGGACCAGATGGTGCACCGTTGTTCCGGGGAACAAATTGCGCAAACAATCCGTGAATAAGCCTCTGTCCAGTCTAGCCTTTGATTCGAATGGATGCAGACGTTTATTAGAGAACGTGAATCGATTCCCTATGTAGCCAATGTCTACCAAGCCACTCCTGTCCACCACCTCTCTGAACTGACGCATCCGAGAGCGATCACGCGGCTGAACACCCACCGCCTCAGTCGGGTAAAACACTTCGTTGAAGTCCCCCATCACTAACCATGGCTTGTCATCCATAGATCTTAGACGGTCAAGCAGAGACCAGCTTTCATGTCTTCTGCTGCCCACAGGATCGCCATAAAAGAGAGTGATCCGAAACACTTCATCGGATCTGACGACCATGTCTATGTGATTTTTGGAGAAGCTACTAACAGTTAAATCTAATCCTTCACGCCATAAAACCGCCAGACCTCCCGAGAGACCTTGTCTGTCCACATCGAAGCAATTCAGAAATCCTAGCTTTACCCTTAAAGAATTCCAACGCCTAACCTGCAACTTGGTTTCCATTAAACCGAGGATTTGAGGACGATTCGTATTGACAATCTCCCTCACTGCACGAACTGCAGAGGCACTCCCCAACCCTCTGCAGTTCCAACTGATGAGATTCATTGACCCCGGCGGGGCCGCCTAGCGACCGCCGCCGATATATAATCACCAAGGGTAAGTTCAGGGTCTTCCATGCCATGATCCATACTTCCATCATTCTGCGAGATCGCGACATGAATTGCTTTTGCAGCTGACTTCTCAATTCGTTTGCCCGACGCATGTTGCTTTAGATTGTGGGGCTTCAATCTGAGAGAATCTTTCGCTGTTGCCTTCTGTTTAGTGCCCGATGAAGGGTGTAATTTCCGCTGATTAGCATAGGTTACAGTGGCCGGCCCAACAAAGCCCATCCCACAAAGTGGCATCTGGTGCGGCCCACTGACTCCGTCCAGGCTTGAAGGTGCTATTGTCCACTCCAACATCTTTTGAGTCGGCTCAAGCTGTCCCACTGAATCCGTACGCGCCGCTGTCCACGTACGGCAATAGTCTGTGCGTTCTATTACAGCAGCTTTTCCTTTATCCTTTTCACTAGCCGCCCGACAATTTGCAGAGTCAGAGCAGTCCGTGACTACACTGCTATGCGCTGGAATACTGTGACGCGTGGCCTTGTCTGCTGATCGTACGTTCAGGTCCCCACATGCTGCCTCAGCTGCGCATGCAACCAATATGCCTCGATCGTCCTCCGTAAGCAGCGAGCTTTGGGGTTCCTCATCCGTGCAGTCCACCCCGTCTGGGTCTGGCTCTTCAATCAGCGGTGACTCAGCTCGTATTCCCATGCCATATTTGTTACTATCACCATTCTCCTGGCATAGGTTGGCATCATGGCCTATGATCCCACATTTGCATAACTTGGGAAGTCTCTCGTACTTAAAAGAGGTGAGCCGAGGGTTAACATCTTAAAATCGCGGTCGTTCTATTTCGGATTAAGTTATTCATTAAATTATTTATTATTTATGGCCAAGACATTCTATCATTGTCCTACAAATACTTAGTACATTTCGGATTTAAGTTATTCATTAGATTATTTATTGTCAATGGTAAAGATTGTGTCTCATCGTCTGACAAATTCTTTGTACATTTTTCTAGAACTTTTCTTGACGACTCAATAAGGTAGAGATACTAAATGTAAATCATTTAACTATTCGATCTTGAGGCACACATTGATTCTAAATTTTTATTTTAAAATGGGTTCTCATTTTAACCTCTCCCATTTGGTATAAGATTTAAAACAGCTATTCAAAAATTAGAAATTTCAGTCACCAACTTAAATTTCATTCTTATGATAAAACTTTTAATTTATACCTAATGTAAACTTTTTTAAAACAAAGAAAAAACAATTGTTGAGATTAAGTCCCTCCGTCTCACTAAAGTTATTTGTTTCTCTTGAAATTCACTCTACATGAGTTATTCATCCCTTAATTTTAGGGAAACAATATTTAATATTTAAAATAGGGGTTATTATCAAATACTATCCGTATAATAGGGTATCTTTCAGAAAACCACCCCAATGAAGCAAGTTAACCAAAAACGACACATGTAATCATTTCAATATCTTTCGAACCACCGGCTAATGGTATTAAAATATATTAATAAAAGTTTAATGGTCAGGGGCATAAATAGAATACTTTCATCAAATCCTAAACTTTGCATCCCTCCAAACACTCATATTCAAACCTCAAGAGCTTGTTACTCTTTATCTGTAAAATAAAAAAGTTTAATTGTCGCGGGTAAAAATAAAATAAAAATCTTTCATCAAATCCTAAACTTTGTGTGGAGTTGTTTGAAGCAGCTTGGACATCTTGAACCGATGGCTAGTTAAAGTCAAGGCCCAATCCATGTGAGAAAATACAAACTCATCTCACCCGTGATAGCCTTGTTGATCCTACGATCGATGCTGAAGCTATATATTCATCTTTACAAGGAAGAAAGCAACTGTGGTGTTATCTCTTGTTCACCAGCAGCGATTCGGGTTCCTCTTGTTTTCATGTGTTATCATTATTGAGTGAACAAAATGTGTGTGAGGTTAGAGAAGATTTTGTAGAGCGTGGTGAGATCTCTCTTTAGAGCTTAGATTCAGTCTTTGTTTAAGACATGAAGTTGTAACCGGTAAAGGTCATAGTGAGGCTTGAAGGAGAGGGTTTATCAGTCAACAGTGTTTGGCTGGTGGTTGTGGTGTTGTATTGTGTAAAGACTTGTCGGAATCTCACCGGAGTATAGTGGATTAACCGAGTCTCCGAGCTCAACGTGAAGTAAAGCTCGTAGGAGCATATAACAACGGTATAATTGTTTCTTGCATTTACCTTTCAGTTTGAGTTCAATTTCTTGCTTGTGTTAGTCTTAGCAATTGTTTAATACTTGGCTACTTAGGTTAAATTGATTTTGTTAAATTTGCTAGGGTTTAATAAGCTCTAGGATAGTAGTTCTTGCTTCTAGAATTACGACAGTGGTATCAGAGCCGCATTAGTGTTATAAGATTCTGATTCTTGTGAATTATCACTTCATTGATCAATTCTTGTTTTTGTTTTCTTGCGAGGAAAATATCGACAAGGCTATAGGTTTAGTCCTACATTGAGAAGAGTGAATTGGAGTATGGAGCATAAAGATTCAAGCCCTGCTCTCCCATCACAAGGTATTCGAAGCCTTGGATGAGGATGATTCCAAATGGTTGGATGATCAGAAAAAGAGGAAAGTTGAGATCAATCGAGAAGCCTACAACCTGCTGGTGCTGAACCTTGCGGATCACGTCCTAAGGAAAGTGAGCACTGAGAAAACCGCCCTTGGGCTGTGGAAAAGGTTAGGCTTCGGTGTTTGATTTTATGATGGGTAGTTCTCAGAATATAGATGACAATCTAGATGAGTTGCTGCATATGACTTTGTTGCTGAATAATACTGAATATGCTCTTGATGAGAAAAGTATTGTGATGATATTGATGAATTCTTTGCATAGTTCATATTAGCCTGTTAAGAATGCCTTTCAGTATACTAGTGCTTTGCCTAGTTATGATATTCTGTGTGCTGCTTTGAAAACTAGGGAGAGAGAGTTAAAAATTAAGGGTGATTCAGGATTGTTTGTTAAAAACAAGGGTAAAAATAATAGATAATAATACGAACAAGTCTGCTAGCAATAATAATACATCTAAGGTTAAGGGTGATCAGAACAAGTATAGTAAGGGTCAAAAAAAGACTAGGAAATGCTATTATTGTGGTAAAACTGGTCATCTTAAGAAGAACTGTTACAAGTGGCAAAATAGAGCTAAGAATGAAAATGTTAATGATAATAATCTAGCTAGTGCTGCTGAATGTAATGAAGTGCTTGCTGTGTCTGATGAGTGCTTGTCGGAACCTTGGGTGTTAGATTCAGGATGTAGTTTTCATATGTGTCCTAATAGGTCATGGTTTGATGACTTTTCTGAACTATCTAATGAGCTTGTGTAGACGGGAAATGATAATGTTTGTAGTATGCATGGTATAGGCTCTGTTAAACTGAAATTGCATGATAAAACTGTGACATTAACTAAGGTTAGATATATCCCAGGTCTAAAAAGAAATCTGATTTCTTTGGGGTGCATTAGATGATGTTGGTTGCAACAGTGTGATTAAAGATGGTAGTATGCATGTCTATATGAATGGTAAACTAGTGCTGTCTGGTGTGAAAATGGTTGGACTCACTACTACAGATCATCTTTATAACAGCGCTTGTTTTTGCTTTTTAACAGCGCTTCTTGAAGCGCTGTTGAAACCAGTGCTGTTGTAAATCACTGATTTATTACAGCGCTTTTTCTATAAAAGCGCTGTTGTTTATATTACTTTCTAACAATGCTTATTTATTATTAAGCGCTGTTACAAATATAGGGATTATTGCCGAAAACCACCCCTTATAGGGCGTAATTGCCGAAAACCACCCCTTATACAGTTTTATTGCCGAAAACCACCCTTTATTCGTTTCTTTTTCGTTGACTGACACATTTGACCGAAAAACGTTCAATTAGTGTTAAATCTCCGTTAAATGGAATAATTAGGCATTAATTAGGTTAATTAATTAGGTGGTGGTTTTCGGCAATAAACTGTATAAGGGGTGGTTTTCGGCAATTACGCCCTATAAGGGGTGGTTTTCGGCAATAATCCCAAAAATATATATAAACAACAGCGCTTTTTTTGAAAAAGCACTGTGAAAAATAAGTGATTTACAGCAGCACTATTTTTAACAGCGCTTTAAAAAGCACTGTTAAAGAGAAAGAAAAAGCGCTGTTATTTAGTTTATTTTTTACAGCGCTTACAGTAAAAACGCTTTTCAAAAATTCACTCACAACCGGAGCGTAAAACCCAAAACGCGGTCATTTAATTAATATATTACATAGCGTTTTTATTTAAGCGCTGTAAAATAATAATAATTTTTAATAATTGGAAAATTAAAATAATTTGAATATTAAATATTACAACGTTTACGAAAAAAACGCTGTAAAAATGTAAATTTATAACATCGCTTTATATATAAGAGCGCTGTAGTATGTTTACTTTATTTACAGCGTTTTTAATTATCAAGCGCTGTAAAAGTTTGATTATTTTATAGCATTCAAAATAAAAGCGCTGTTAAATATAAGATTTTTAATCAAATTATAATTAAGTGCAGTAAGATTTATTATATTTACGGATTTGAGAAGACAGTTATGGAAAGTTAATAATATTTATAACCGCTTTAAAGGGAATTAGTTTTGATTATAATTCTCTTTATTTTTTATTTAAATCGTACTTTTACAATGAAATTGAAATCGATTTTAACAATCGATTTTTACAAACATTAGCAAATAAAAATTATGGACAAAACTATGGCCTTTTTCTGAATTTGTCTCATTGTTCGTCTTGAATTAACCTCATTGCTCGTCCTGAATTGGCTCATCGTTCTCAACATATATCATACAATTTGACAAATCTACAAAAAATATATTAAGATTAGAATAGAGTTAATATCAAACAAAGAACAAAAAAGTTTAACGAAAAATATAAAACACAAAAGTGTAACAAATGGGTGTTTATCCTTACTTGAAACGGGAAGTTTATGCGTAAAAAAGCACATTTGGACTGAAAATTATAACATCCGACATGAACAATAGTAAGTTTGACAGAAAATTTCAATGTAAATTTTGTTGCATATTTATAGAAAGATTGTAGCGGGAAGTTTGTGCGGGTGACTGAAAATTCTGAATTTTTAATATTGAATATGGACTGTTAGATTCATTTAAGCAACGATTGGAATTAAAATCTGTGCGAAACCGTATCGACCAATCAGGTAATTTATATAAACAACATCGCTTAAAAATATAAAAGCGCTGTAATATATAAATAAATATTTTTAATTTAGAAAATCGAATTACTGAGACATTTTTACAGCGCTTATAATCAATAAGCGCTGTGGTATGTTATTTACAACAGCGCTTTTACGTTATAAGCGCTGTTATAAATAGTTTTTATTTGTTTTGTTTTTTCTTCAGAATTCATTGATTATTATGAAACAAATTTAGTTGAAAGTTTGATAAATGAAGCTTATAACTCATTTACTTAAAAAAAATCATTTGCATTTCTGTTGTGTTTTTATTAGTGAAAAGTTTAGTTGATCAAAATGTACAATGTTCAACTTAGTGCTTAGTAGAGACACAGTACAAATTTCAAATGCCAATGATTTCAAATGCTTATTTATGTTCTCATGATATTTTTAATAAATAGAATGTTACTAATTGAGTTTTAAATCTTAACTTAACAACAACCTTAAAAAATATTACCTGATTTTTAAAACTTGAAAATAATAAAAATATATCTTTTACAGCGCTTTTCTGAAGGATAAGCGCTGTAATATATAATTTACAGCGTTTATTTTATTTTAAACGCTGTGAAAACAAATTATTTTATTATTATTTTAAATATATATTACAGCGTTTTATTTTAAACGCTGTTATAATTAGGGTTTGGATTGAGGGTTAGGGTTCGGGGTTCAGGGTTTAGAACCCTAATTACAACAGCGCTTCCTATATTTAAGCGCTGTTATAAATTAGTTTATATAATATTATATTAGTCATGATATATACCAAAGCGCTTCTTTTTTAAAGCGCTGTAATATGTTAAAAAACAGAGCAGTATTTTTATTATATATGTTTCAAATTACAATAAACACATTTCATTATTGATAAATTACTCAAATTACAATAAACAGAAGCTCTATTAAAACATCATCTAATAATTTTGAATCTTCACAATCCATATTATCTCGAATATCTGCATGAAAAAATTAAACATAAAGACAATATACACGAAGTAAGAATTTTCAACACATTAATTACCTGCTTAATTCCAAATCATAAAAAAAGTTTGATTACATCATCCCTTTATATAGCGTGCTCATCACTAAAATCCTGTATAAAAACACCAAGCAAAATAAGTAAATGATATATAAATCTAAACACAACTTCACAAATATATTAATGTTTTGAAAAATATTCGGAATTCTTACATTGTTTTTCAATCCATATGCCTTCATTGTGATCATCCCTTCTCTGTTGAAATTCACCAACGTCTTCGAAATTGTTTGGAATGGTGCTACAAACCGCTGCACTATCTTCAGAGTAATCATTTGTATCCATACCATCTTCGAAGAAAATATGTTGTTTTCCATGAACGACAATATATTTATGTTCATTTGTGGGATCCTTGACGTAAAATACTTGTTTAGCTTGCTCAGCCATGATGAAAGGCTCGTCTTTGTATCCTTCTCTACGAAAGTCAACAAATGTCATGCCGAATTCATCAATACGAACATTCGAACTATGCACCCATTTGCACTTGAAAACAGGTATCCGAACTTCTACGTAGTCTATTTCCCATATGTCTTCAATAACACCATAATAATTCACACCGGCATTTACAGGGTTCTTATCTTTGGCACTAGACACATGAATTGTATCAGCAACAATTGTCACGCCACTATTCTGAACTGAACTTCTTTCATCCTGATCTTTTGTGTAAAAAGAATAACCATTTAAATCATACCCTCTATAAGAATGAACGGCGCAACTAGGCCCAACACCAAGAGACTTCACAAAATCAGGCACATTTGAACTTAAAACGTCGTCTTTCAACCAAGAAGCAAACTCTTCTGAATGCTTTTTTTGGATCAACTTTTCAGATTTTCCCTGATTAGATGACCTTATCAATTGCAAATGACGTTCTACAAAGGGCTCGATCTCATCAACCTGCCGCAACACGTAGAAATGGGCGTCATGCAACTCTGATCGAGGAACAACTTTAACTTGAAATCCAATTGTTCCTTTCCCCTGAAGACGATCAAAGTGTCGCGGCTTTGGAATCCCAATAGACTCAATATTGCCCAAATAATGTGAGCAAAACTCAATTGCTTCCTCGGCAATGTATCCTTCAACCATAGAACCTTCAGGTCGATGTCTATTTCTCACATAACCTTTTAAGGTCTTCATGTACCTTTCGAAAGGATACATCCATCTCATATGGACCGGTCCAAGAAATTTTATCTCCCGTACTAAATGAATAGTCAAATGAACCATAATGTCAAAAATGAGGGAGGAAAATACATCTCAAGCTGACAGATAGTAACAACAATTTGATTTTGGAGTTCGTCTAAGTCAAGCGGGTCAACTGTCTTAGAACACAAAGAGCTGAAAACAACACACAATCGTAATAGCAGATCTCACGTTCTCAGGCAATATCCCACGAATTGCGATAGGCAATAGCTGTTGCATCAATGTATGACAATCATGAGATTTTAAACCAACAAGACGCATGTCTTTCATGGAAACCAGACTTGAAATATTTGACGAGAAACCCGAAGGAACTTTAACACCCTTCAAACTGGAACAAAAACTAATTTTTTCAGTTTTAGATAAAGTCGTACACGCAGGTGGTAGATAGGTTCTTTGTCCTCTTTGTTCGGGAGCTAACTCCTTACGAATGTTCATTTCAAGCATGTCCAATCTAGCCTTCACACCGTCCTTTGACTTTCCAGGAATGTTAAGAATGGTACCGATAAGACTATCACAAATATTTTTCTCCACATGCATAACGTCAATACAATGTCTAACAGTAAGGGTATACCAGTATGGGAGATCAAAAAATATAGATCGCTTTTTCCACAAACCATCAACAGTATTACGTCCTCGTTTTCCCAAAACATTAGGAACTTCCCAAATAGTATCAAGTATTTCCTTGCCAGAAGCTGATTTCGGTTCATTTTCAAACTCAACTTTCCCATTAAACGAAGCTTTCTTTCGACGGTAGGAATGATTGGTCGGAAGGAAACGTCTGTGTCCCATGTATACAATCTTGCGACAGTTTTTAAGATGTTGAGAATGTGTATTCTCTCCACATATTGGGCATGCTTTGTATCCTTTGATCTTATACCCGGACAAGTTACCGTATGCAGGAAAATCATTGACTGTGCAAAATAACATCGCTCGCATATCAAAAAACTCGTCTCTAGATACATCATAAGTAGGGACACCCTTGTCCCACAAAAGAATTAGATCATCTATCAATGGCTGTAAATAAACATCAATGTTATTCCCCGGCTGCCGAGGCCCAGAAATCAATAATGAGAGCATCATATATCTGCGTTTCATGCACAACCAAGGTGGAAGATTATAAATAACCAATATGACTGGCCATGTACTATGCTGACTACTAAGATTTCCAAACGGATTCACTCCATCAGTGCACAAACCTAAACGCAAGTTTCTTGGATCGCCTCCAAATTCAGGAAATGTTTCGTCAAAAGTCTTCCACTGAACTGAATCAGCCGGGTGACGCATCATATAATCCTCAACACGCTTTTCAGCATGCCATCGCAAATTAGTAGCGTCGTCTGAGATTGAGAAGAGCCGCTGAAATCTTGGAATTGGAGGTAAATACCACAACACTTTAGACGGTGCGCCTTTTGAACTGATACTGGGAGCTTTGTTCGGTTTATATCTAGAAGAGTTACAAACTGGACATTCAGTTAGATCTTTATACCGACCTCGAAACAAAATACAATCGTTTGGACATGCATGAATTTTTTCGTATTCGATTCCCATAGGACACATTACCCTCTTCGCGTCATAAGTACGAGTAGGTAATGTGTTCGGATCAGGATCCATTCTTTGCTTTCAGATTAAACAACTTTAACACTGCTGAAAGTTTGGTAAATTTTGTGCAACCATCGTATAAAGGCGTTTCAGAATCAGATTTAAGTTTTTCAATGACAGAAGACTCGACGTTCATCTCTTTCTCAATGTTATTCACCATTCCAATTAATCGTCATCCTCCCAGTCCATATTTTCATTAAATCCATGTTGTTCCATCTGGGGGCCGGGAGAGCTAGCTGTCTCACATTCACCGTGTAAATGCCAAACTTTGTACTGTGGATCAATCCCCTTTAACAACAGATGTTTGTGAAGATCTCCGACTTTTATTTTTTTGTTATTCCAACAATCGGTGCATGGACAAAACACATATTCAGTGTCATTCCGGTCTGCATATTCCTTAGCAAACTGACATAACCCTCTTATTCCTTCTTCATAACCAACGGACAAACGATTTAAACACATCCAACTTCGATCTATTATGACTTACAAAATTGAGAATAATTGGATTCAAATACCTAGAAAAAGATAAATTAGACAATCAAGACGATCAATATTTTGGACATGCATTATTTGGAAAGACGGAAAAAGATGACTTACATTTAAATAATTCGCACAAACATACATTTAAATCGATATTATAAACTAGACGTAAAAAGACGACTCACCCGGTTGAGATTAATTGATGTTCGGAGGCAGAGAAGACATGAGGTTGGGATAAAAATCAAAATCAACAAAAACCTAAAAAGTTAAATCAGATTTAACATTTTTAACATCGCTTAAATAATAAAACGCTGTTAAAAAGTAACATATAACAGCGCTTCTAAAATAAAGCTTTGTAATAAAATAATTAAAAATCATCGACGCAGGTTACTTTTAAAAGCGCTTATTCAGATAAGCGCTGTTAAAGGTTATATTTGACTAATAAGCGCTGTTGTATAGTTTCTTTCAGTTTTGACAGATTTTTTTAATTGTTCAATCCCTGCTGTTCATGATCATTTTTCACTTCACAGTTTCAAAGATAAGCATTCACTTTTGTATCACCAGCATATCAAAAATAAACATCATTTCCCAACTCATTCAGTTTACAAAGATCAACATTTCATTTAAACATTCAGTTTTACATCACCAGCATATCAAAAGATCATTATGCACAATATATCACTAGTTTCTAAACAAAAGATCATTATACACAACATTCAGGATTCATAGCTTGCGCGTCTTGTTAAACCTATCCAAAAAAATTATGCTAATTAGAAAACTCGACACAACATTCATTAAAACAATTGTATAGTATAATTATAGAACTTACCACATTAATTTCATTGATAATCTTGAATGGGACAATCAAGAATGTAATAACAGAATTCATCCCTTACTTCGTTCATGACATAAGACGGGTAATTTTCCCGACCATTTGGAAACACCTATTTCCACATCAAAACACGTTTCATATAAATGTAAATTTATATATTTTTAAAAGACAACGAAAAAAATGAAACTTACATCACTAAAATTATCATGAAGCTGTCCATTATTTTCTTGGACATACTTAATGATATCTCGAACGTATCTTATGCAATAATAACCACATAAGTTCGTCCTCTCTGGTTGTCGTGGACACTACAAACGTAAAACACATGATGTTAGTATATTTTATCCCAATTGTAAATGTAAAAATATGCTAGAAAATAAATTAATTACCTCGACTGTTATCCATGTAGTCGATCTAGATTGTGAAGACGATCCATTCATAATTTTGAATGTTTTGAAAACTCCTAGATTTCAAAACACAAAAAATGTTTACTGACATTTAAAGTATAAAATTAAAACGAAAACTAATAATTTAATATTTACACTTACTTTTCAATTAATCGCCGAACATCCGATCGAACCATGCCAGCCATTGAATGAATCTAGCCAATATACAAGATTTTGTCTTGGAAAAAGCACACACAACATCCAATGACTCTTTCAAGAACTTAATAAAAAACAAGTTAAGTTAAACTTAAAAGTAGCTATAAACTATCAAATACAAAATTTAGTTGAATACTTACTCTTGTGGATCACAATATGGTAGAAAATAGCAAAAGAAGGATGAGTTGTCAGGCATTATCAATCGAGACGTCAAAATTGAAACTCTTGAGGTAATGTCTCGAATGCTTGTCGTGGATGACGGTCTAATAAACCCAAATTTGAATCCGAAGCATCCATACTCATTGAAAAGATAACTG
>QZGG01003132.1:0-27360 GCA_006409495.1 Sedum album
TAAATAATTCAAAGCTCAAAAAACACAAGCCCACGAATAAAAAGGAAGAGTAGAAATAACTACTTAGTGTACTTTATAAAGAGAAAGAATAAAATAAAATAAGTAGTTTAAAAAGAGTTGTGATATAAACACCGATCGTCGGTGCTACTTGAAGGATATTTTCAAAAATACATTTCGATTAAAGGTACGAGGAATTCATGAGTCGAGGGTAATTAAGTAATTTTACTTTGGTGCTTATGGGATTTCTCTTTTGTCAAACTATACTCGAATTTCGGTCATTCATAATTTTGATCAAACGGTTACAAACGGTTCAAATAAATTATTTTTAATTGTGAAGGATTAAATTCGTAAACTTACATATTAAATAGTTATTAAATATTTTCATTCGAATCAATCCCTTAAATTATGACAATAGTTTTCGGTTGCAAAATGGTCAATCGTCTAATCCTTTACGTTTTCATGTCATCTTAGATGGATCCGATTTATCTTCATTCGGTACTAATCCATTGTCTACAGCTAAGTTGTTGTTCGTTCATGTTTTGTCGTATGAGTTGAATTGCTTATCCGATGTATGGTTCAAAAATTAGCGTAAAACGATTTATGAACCGTTTTTATAAAATTATGACCTAATTTATTTTGGTTTTTATATTATAATCTGATACGAACCGATACGAAGTGAAGAGATGAAGGATAGATGAGGATTAGAATAAGGGAGGAATGAAGAAGAAGAAGGCATAACGGATTAGGATTTACAGGGAGAGAGTTGGGAAGAAGATGGAAATTAGTAATTCATTTCTTAATTCCAAAAAGAGTTACACTGTCACTATTTATACTAAACAAAATGCAGATATTTTCTAATATTAAATATAATATATTCGTAACATTCCCGACCCCTTAAAATTGACCTTGTCCTCAAGGTCGTTAAACTCGGAAGGCCTTGGTAAGGAGAAAAATATATATCGACAAATGCAACGACCCGCTGCAGATGCGTAAACCAATGAGCAATGTTTCCAATATTCAGCGCATATACCTTGATCAGCAACATCTGTACTCTTGGCATAGGCTTTGTTCCTCTATAATGAGCAAAAGATGTATGCGGACAATGGAATTTCCAATTTTTGTAAAACTGCCGAGTGCTGATCCAATAAAAGGACCACCCTGAAAAGCATGATCAGGAAATATGCATCTCTGAAGTTTAACCAGTGTGTCGCAAAACCTCTCATTCTTAGTCACGTCTGAATTTGAAGTGGAGCAAGTCCTGACTCTCCGCAAGAATAAAGGTCAGGAGGTTTAGCAGGAGGTTGTATAGTCAAAAAAAATTCCACCAACTTGCTTCCAACTCCAAGATGCACGGATGCCACCACAACCATCCAATACGACCTCAACAATACATAATATAGGAGCTAAATGATCCCACCCATCAGTACTTCGGTAGAGAGCAACACTTTGCTCCCACCAATGCACATAAACTCCCTGTCTTGATCCAAAACTCTTGTTTATCAGCACATTAAAATTTCTTGTACTCATTTCCACAAAGTCAAATCTCAGACATGTATAGTCATACGGAAGTTTTTTTATCTTGTAACTCTCATAGTACACTTGAAAGTATTTAGAAAATCCACCACTGAAATCCACACTTTGTCTGCTACGAGCACAATTTACTCCACCCTGAAGTTTCACTTGGCACATCATCAGCCCATCAGTGAGGTTATTTTTACCTCTATTCATCAAATCATCCTTAAGACAAATGAAATTATGCGCCTTCATCACGTGTTTACGTTGGTAATTAAAAGATTTCTCTGCACTTGATTCATAGGCACATGGAATAATCGAAGTGTATGTATCAGCAACAAGTAGAAATTGATCTAGTTCTGATTGGAGATAGCTTTTGTGAGTTTGCATGTCGAAATACTCAAAAACAATTACACTTGTGACTTGTAGGATGTGCACTGTTCTCCTGAACATTGTGTCATTGCCATTTATCCAAATGGCAATTATGACTTCAGTACTCAACCATTCTTTAGAAGTGGTAGAAATGTTTTGCGAATAAGAAGAATGATTGATGTCCATGTAAACCTCAAACTCCACCATAAAGTTGGTTGCTCGAGTCTTTGCCGGCGGCCAAAACACTAACTCATGCCTTCGCATCGATAAGACGCTTAAACCCCATTGTTCTGTGAGATACAAAATGTAACCAAATGTCATGATACTAGATTCCCGTATTTGAATGCCGATACCATTAATAATCTTGAAATATAATTCAAAATGCATAAGGGTTGCAGCAGTCCCAAATTCCACTTCAATTTGTTTATTTCTCCACCATGGAGCATCAGAATGGTAGTTGCTAACATTCCCAGTTGTATCAAGTTGAAATCCATAGGTGTACCAATCAGTATTCCAACCACTGATAGAGCCCACCAGTAACCAATTTTCACATTGCCTAAGAACATCATCAAATTTTCTCCGAAATATTTCAAGTATCCAAAAACTAGTATTCAAGCAAAACCCAAAAGAACCATCCAACCCCAACACTATTGCAGCCGTTCCACCTCCAAGTATATCAAAATCAGTGGTAAAAACAAATTTAGCTAGGCTTATATACGAAATTATGTCAGGAGGAAGTGGATGGGGTTTCCTTAAATCAAGTTCTTCTATATTCACTTTTCCAACCATATCTAAACACTTTTCCATTCTTGTGAAACTCAAAGTTGTGTCACAAGGCGCAAGAAACTTCATTCTGAAATTTTCACAAATACCTTGTGTGCAAAAACAGAGAGTCTTATCTTTAACACAAGATGTCTATAAATCCTTTACTAGTAACCACTTCATACAAGGCTATTGAAAAGGAATTGAGTAATGATACCTCTCGATTTTGAGTTGAGTTGCACAGTGGTTGAATCACATCTGAAAACTCCCGCAATGTTACCTGAACAAGTCGTTTTTCGATGACTTCCTCATTCAAATCCTTAACAAGTTCTGTTTCTGACTCAAAAGACGGATCAGGCTCAAATGGAATCAATGAAATTAGATAGTCTTGCTTTTTAAAAGAGCTAACCTCATCATCAACAAAGCTGATATACTCTTGGTCTAGTTGGACTGATTCCTCCACATTTAATCCATCAACTATGAAATCCTACAATACTGAGTGTCTAATGATTTAACGCATACCTCAGTTTCCGATGTTTTAGAATGTTCAAGGTCAGTTATGGATAACTTGAAACTTGATTCTAAACTTGGACACAACTCCTGTTTGGTGAGATCGGAAGAGTACTTTGAGTTTCGAGTAATCATCTCAGCCAATTTTTGTTGAATTTCCTCTAGCTTTCTTGAAATTGAATCCTAGTCCGGCTGTGGTTTTAGGGTTTCTGGTGAACTGAAACGATTTTTCAGATCTGTAACAAAGTCTTCCCAAGTTACCTTCGGCCAACTCCAACGTTTACGTCGATCCCACTCTCGATACCATTGGAGGGCTTCACCAGTCAGAAATATCTCAACAACATGGATCTTCATTTCAGTTATTATTTGTCGACGGTAGAATAAACACTCCACATGATAAATCCACCATTCCGCAAACTCGCCTGAGAAATAGGGAATCTCGGCTCTCAAATGGAAGTTTCCAAACGGGCTGTTAGGATGTGACATAATCAACTCTCAATGAAAGCATCAAATGATACGAACCGATACGAAGTGAAGAGATGAAGGATAGATGAGGATTAGAATAAGGGAGGAATGAAGAAGAAGAAGGCAGAACATATTAGGGTTTACAGGGAGAGAGTTGGGAAGAAGATGGAAATTAGTACTTCATTTCTTAATTCCAAAAAGAGTTACACTGTCACTATTTATACTAAAAAAATGCAGATATTTTCTAATATTAAATATAATATATTCGTAACATAATCTGTGTAGATGATTTGTATTGTTGTTCAAACTACAATAAGAATCAGCCTCACATGCATACTTTTGACAAATTAATCGTATGGTCATAGGTGCATCGCTATTCTCTTATGGTGCGTCCACTTCGCCGGAATGAAATCATTTGGAATGGAATGAAAGGATGAATCTAAATGAAATTATGTCCAAATTCATCATTTCATTCCCTTGAAATGCATTCCATTCCTTCAAAGTGGACGCAATATTATAGTTCAAACATTAATGAAGTACGCTTCATGAATCTTAGTTAATTAATTAACGAACCATTCAACGTTTCAATGATTCAGAATAAAATGAAATGCGATTCATGAACTTACTATTTATTCAAACATTGATAAGTTTTTGTATTATGTACAAGTGTGTCATTTGTAAAATATTTCACAATTAGAAGTTTTTTAATATTTCATTACACTAGTAATTGATGCACAAATCTTGTGTAGATAATATTCCGTTATTTATTTATTTATTTAATTTACTATTTATTTATTTATATATAAATTTAAATTTTATTTAATTAGTAGGAGAGTAAAATTGGAAAAAATGTGGTTATAAAAGTAACCGTCAATGGATGGTCTTCCGTTTTAAATATAGAGAGATATAATCTAATATGCTTTCCAAGTGATTTTAACTTATTTGATATATGGCATAAAAATAGCGAAGTAATTTAGCGATATATAACAAACCATGCCCATAATTTAAAAAGGTACATGAGACGAGATATGAAAATTCGTATTTTTTCAATTGAATGCAAAGAGGAAAGATTCGCTATGTTTTATACAATTCCAAAACAAATATTTAAAAAGCTTTCTTCAATATCAAAAAATCGAAATATGTCTGCGCAGGTTTCTTTGTCGTCGGAGGTCGCTGTGTCTAAAAAACCAAACAATTTGGATAAAAAATTGAAACGACATATATCTAGACATTAGCCGCTAACCTCTATTTAAATATAATTTTATTCCTAAGTTACGCCTGCTATGATTATTTTAAATATTTTAATTTTTAAATTAGATTGCTAATTTATTTTCATCCCAAATCTGGCTCGTCAATTTTTATTATTTATTATTTTAATTTTTAAATTAGATTACTAATTTTTTTCATCTCTAATCTGGCTCGTCAATCTTTTTGAAATTAAAAGTCATGAATTGTTTTTAGTTTAATCAATTTAGAAAGTGTGGAGAAGTATGGAAGAGAAGTAGATAAACATGTGAGATAGTTCTTAAGAATTTTTTTTGTAGAGAATGTAACCGTAGGATCAAAATAATCTTAACCATTCATTTTGAGATGGTAACTAGTATAAATATGGCATGTAGCCCCACATTCTCATGATAAGCACCCATCGAACACAGGCCCGGCCCAATAGGGTGGTGCCACTGCCCTTGGCCTACTTTAATACGGGGTCTACTTTTTTTACTAGTTTAGTACATATTAATATGTATATTAGAATATTAAAATGCAGATATTATATAAATTAAAATTGGACTTAGTTAAGTAAAGCCCAAATTAACTTATTAACATTTAAAATAAAAAATCAGATTGTTTTTAATTTGAAAAGCCCAAAATAGTTTAGGTTAACTCATAATATTAAAACACAAAAACCGGCCGATGTAAAATTGAAACGGCTAATCAAAATCGGCAATCATCAAGCTCCAACAACTCTCGACGCTAGATATTTTTGTCTTTTCATCTCAATTTGATCGTCGCTCCAACCCCACCTGGTGATTTCATTCTAATTTAATTTTTTAGTTTTGATTGATCGGTTGATTGTTTATTAGTTTGTGTGCTGCTCCGTTTTGTGATTGTTTATTTTTTATTTGTATATTATGCCTCCTAAAAAGTTTTTATCTGGTGCTGAGATGAGGAAAAAAGAAAATTAGATGACCTACTTGTTAAATCTCAGCAAGGTGCTCTTGAAAAATTTATTAAAAAAACAAAGTCATTCTCAAAATTTAGAAGAGGTTTTAGTGCCTGATTGTGAAACTTCTTGTCAAAATGTTGAGCATGAGAATTTGGTTGTAGATGATTTTATTAATTTGAGTGAGACTTCAACAGTAGACAACACTGATGAGAATGAAATTTGAAGAATAAACAAACGGTCTCTCTTACAGATAATCCTTTGTTGGATATTTATGATCCCGTAAATTGGGATAATCTTGATAACAAATCAAGAGATTTATTAGTTGAAACGGGGCCAAAACGAGAACTAAATCTTGTGTTTCTAGTGGATAATGTTTCTAGGCATTTTTCTTATCGATATTACTCTAAGAAACTAAGTAATGGAGAAGTCAGTGATAGAAAATGGTTAGTTTATTCAAAATGTGTGAATAGAGTATATTTTTTGTTGCAAATTATTTAAATCTCGGCATGTTAATGGTTCATTAGCTAATTGTGGTTTACGAGATTGGAAACATCTTAGTGACAAACTCGAGGAAACTGAGCGTAGTGCTGAACATTTTAAAATTTGCAGGTATCCGACGTTTGATAATTACTCATGACAAGTTAAAGATGCCAAAGTGATGGTCGGGTAAGATATAATGTTTCTCATCCTGTCGATGACAACTCTTTATGATGATTCTAGCTGATGCTTGTATCAAGTATAGTTCTGCTCATTTGTCCGGCAAGTTCCCAGAATGTGGGTTCTGCTCTTGTGTCTGTATGCTCCTTGTTTTGGTGCTTTTGCTTTTGGCGAGTCATAGTACGTTGCTGGGCGTGTCCAACTAGCGTACTTCAGTCAGTTGTAATCGGTCGATGACTTGTTCTACATCATTTTTAAATTAGGTGTTTTACCTAATTGGTGATAGAAGTTCAAGCGTTGTCCTTCTTATGTAATAGCTACGTTCCGGGCTTTTCGGAACATATCAAATAAATCTGCTGGCTCCGTCCAGTTTTTTTATAAAAAAAATTTATATACCTTGGGCCCTTTATTTCTTTTCGCCCCGGGCCTCCAAAATCTCAGGACCGCCAGCATGATGTATATTCATACACGCAAGCTCATTCTTAAGTATGATGGTGATTCCTTTAACACTCAATGCGAATGATCATCATGTATTTCAAGTTGATCAAATCAAAAGTTTGAAGCATCTTCTCAGTTAACCTATTATAAATCAACTTCGTTAGATTCGTACGTTAAATGAATGTCTACATTTTAACGCAAATAAGACTCTTACTGATCTTGTTCATAAATAAAATATACAGGATATCAAGATACCTACTAACTTGTAAAATTCAAAGATTAGGGTTAAATAGATGTAAATAGAATACAATGTAATGTCTCTCATTTGGGAATGAATATGTTCAAATATACTTTAATTCCTTTTGCACCCCGAAAACTACAAATTTGGATTAAAATATGAATAGCTAACTTTCGTATAGGAGCATCGCACCCATAAGATTCCCGCCAAAGATCTAGAATATCACATAAACATTTCAAAAGAGAAAATCATTTGTTAATATATTAAATAACACTACCAATGTTCGATCTTCAATTACTATTTTTCAGTCAAAGTCACCTTATACATTTTTGAAAAGTGTCATTTCATTTGTCAACTAGTTAGCAATTCAACATCACCAATACAATACCTTTCAAAGACATTAAGAAGGCTTGATCTAGTATTTTTATTTGTTTCAAACTCATCTCAATAGAAACAAATATATGTATTTAGCCAATAATCCGCAGCGTAGAAATACTTTTAAAGTTAGAAATTCCAGCGATAATCAAAAATCTCCAATTCAACATCACAAATACAATACTTTCAAAGACATTCTGGGTATGATGGTTTTATGTGGTTTGAACTCATATCCACTGAAATGAATAGTTGTACTTAGCCAACATAGATTTTTTTTAAATTTGAAATTCCAAGGATCATCAACCTGTAAGCAAGGGTCCGCTTTTTTTACTTCTTTTAAATCTTACTTCTATTGTTTCTCTTGTATTATACAACTCTATATAAAATAACATGGTAGGTTTATCTTCACTATCAATAATGCACATCAGACAAACAAGTGGCTCAATTAGCTTCACGATCTAAGCAAACTTGTTCTAAAATTCAAAATTCAAGACTTGCTCCACAATTTGTTTTGCCCTGTAATCTTTAGCATAAGCTGATCTAATCCATCCATTCTCTTGATGTAGCCATTGCTCGAAGTGCATGTTTTTGACCCAATAGACTCTCAAGTGCAATAACGTTTGTGGCAAAGCGGATTGGGGCAGGACAAATTGATTTTCTTCCATTTGTATACAGTCACATCAAATGTAATGCATAACAATGATTGCAAGTGACTTTATAATTTTTATGCGTGAGAAACAACCTCGGAGACCTCCTCCATTTTTTCATGTCACAAAATATCAAATTAATTCCATTTGTTGTATATGGTGACAAAAACAACATTGGAAATTTGGTTACCAACAATTTTTTAACAATAACACAATTTGTAGTGTTGTTTGTTACAATATGAACTACATTGCATGCACCAACATACAAGACCACCTCTCTGAAAAGCTTTTAGAACATGTCTGGGGTTTTGAAAGTATTTGACGCATTAACATATTTCAGGATTATAGTTCCCTTGCGATAAAACACTGAAAAATCAATAAGCGTGCGCATACAACGATGCGTCCACCAATCTGTCATAAGAGTGCATCATATAACATTTCAAATACTTCGATAGCTTTCTACGAGTTTCTTTACATCATCAATACAAGTACTTACAAGGTGACCATGAATTTTATGTAAATCTGAACCTTTATAGTCGGCACCCAGACTTGAAATAGAACCAATCATAGACTAAAAATATATTAAATTCTCTACATTAAATAGGACACATGCATCAAACATCCATTTGGTGATTGCAAGATCACATTTTCTCCCACTTCCTCACTCTTAATAACACTCTTGAAAGTAAGTTGCGCTCCAAGAGTCTTATGAGGCATGCAATAGTTATGAATTATTTACTAATAAAGAGTGGCAGCTGACGATTGTCCCACATCAAGTAATTTGATAGGATTTGCAAAGTATATATTAGATCATGAACCATGACCTACAAGTCAACTTTTGGGTCAAATTGGGAACTGGTACTGTATGTGCTTGCAATTTATTATGGTATCGGAGGGAGTCGAAATCTGAGCTCAATATATGATGTGGGAAGGGGTTCAACTCATTTGACCATCGTTGCGACGGGGGATTCGTAGTCATGGTCAACGCAAAGGACTCGTGCACGAGTAGATTGGTTGAGACGATGATTTGCTATGAAGTCGTGCAACATGTATGAGCGACAGAGTATTAGAGTAGACATCTCGGCATGCACAACTTATCAGCTGAAGGGAAGGTGCTGAATAACAAAGAATGTCAACTGAAGAGTCGTCCCACATCGAGTAATTAGATGGTAATTACAAAGTATATATTGGATCATGAACTATATGACCTACAAGTCGACTTTTAGGTCAAATTGGGGGTTTATTATGTGCTTGCAATTTATCAATGAGGATAACTCTTATTCTCCTTACGAGATATGATACATGTTAATGTGGTTTCATTAATAAGATTACTATTCTTTTCTTATTCTTTACCACAATGATGCTCTCTCTCATTTGATGTCGAATGTTAGGAGGAACCTTGTTGCATTCTTCAAGTTGTCTTTTTTCTCCGACAAGTGATATTTAACTGTTAATGTCACCTCCCATATAACTTGATTGATTTTTGCACTCAACCCCCTCACCTGCTACATAAACTCCCATTACACTTCGCAACAACTTTCACTTTTTAAAGGAGTGCAATTGCATTGATTTACATTTTCTTGTTTGGTGAAATATAAAATTGATTTCATAAACCATAACATTACATGTTTTGACCTTACATGATCATATACAACTGATTTAATTGAATCAAACTTATACATAAAATATTCAAACAAATTCTTCTAAAAAATATTCATGTACATTGACGTGATGCGGTATAGTCGAATAAATATTCCACCACGCAACTCAAAAGAATTTATAGAACTAGGGGTGACCTAGTGTCGAACCCAAGGGAACAGTGGAATCAAGTTATATTTCAAACTCGATTACTAGCTTTTTAATTCTTTACTTTCAATTACTAGCTTTAACTTTAGTTCTTAAGCGTCTTGTTTATTCAGAAGGCAGTGTTCAAAAGCAGTGATTAAAAGGCAATATTCAAAGGGCAATGTTTAAATAAAAGGTTCGTTATCAAATATTAAAAACTATGACAAGGATGAGAATCCTCTACTAATACTTATGATTTCACTCAAACAAGATATATAAATACTCACTCTCGAATGTTGCATTTATATTATAGTTATGAATTTCCTTCTTGATGACAATTTAATCTAGAATGCATAGTTATATGATAATATAAACCCTCACTCTCGAATGTTGGATTTATATTATAGAATTTAGACTGAGTAGCATTAGCATACGAATCCTCACTCTCGAATGTTGGAATCACACCTAAACATCTACTCAACTAGAGTTTCCTCACTCTCGAATGTTGGAAGTCACTAGTCTTGTCTAAATACGCTTATTATTACATTCATGCACCAAATACTCGCTGCTCTCGCTTTGCTAATATACTTGATCTAATGGTTGTATTGAATCCTAAATAATCTAAGTTCACCTCTCGGTCCCCTCCCTAGATATACTACTCCGACCTACACTTCTAGATGTTTTGTCAGGACACCTATTTTATGAAGATTAAGCTCGGGTATGATTCAACACACGCAATTATCATACAAGAATTGATTCATATAAATTAAATAATCATGTTCTAGTTATTCATAAGCACTAGAGATTCATCAAATCCTCATCATAAAGAAACTACTCACTCATCTCGAGTGATAAAGCAAACATATTCAAACAATTAAAAGTAAAACGATTGTAAATAAAACAAGAGTAAAGTTTAGAAATTCTCAGTGATTGATGATCCACGGTCGAGCTCCAAAGCTGCTGCTATTCTCCTCGGTATCTCGAGTACAAAACTTCAATAATTCACACGGTATCTTGAGCTCTCTCGGCTCCTTCTTCTTCTTCACTTGGTTTACTCGATCGGATCAATCACTATATTATTTTCAGCCCCCGTAGGTAGCTCGGGCAGCAGCAGCCAACTTTGCTTTGAAGCTCTTGTGATGCTTATATAGTGTAGTTCATTAGGGCTCGAGTGACTTCAAAGGTCTTGCTTTAACTCCAATCATAAATGGCCGAGTAAATGTAGAGTTCTTCCTTATCTTCTCTTCTTAAATGGCCGGGTAGAATGAAAGGTCTTCATTTATCTTCTTGTATTAATTCACTCGAGTTAATGAGATAATCCACACGAAGGGTCTTGGTCACGTGACAACTTGCTCGAGCAGTGTAGTTACTCGGTCGAGTAACTTGTCTTCGGCTGTTTTTGCTCGAGTAAGGTACTTTATGGACTCGGTCTAAGAATTGCAGAAATGCTCCAATTGTCTGATTTAGGCCGAATTCACGTGCTTTTCCTCATATTTCCATTTATGCTCCTTCGTAAAGTGTAAACCGTGCTTTTGACCTGAAACATCAATCAAAGTATCAAAAGTAATATATTTTACATTCAAATCATATGAAATAAGCATAAAAGTAGGGGCTTAAAATAGACATTTCTAACACTGATCAAAATACCCCACACTTAATCCTTGTTCGTCCGAACAAGTATTAAGCTTATTTCTTACTCCTGAGATTTCTAAAGTTTCTAATCCTAGTTCACTGTCGTAGAAAATCACGAATGCATTTAGCATATGCATTAAGCCTTTAAACCTCTAGGCTGCCCTAGCGGACGAGTTTTAGTCTCGTGAGAGTTTTCAGATAACGGAATACTCACAAATCCTGCACATCATCCATTCATCATATTCATTTACATAGCTAGTCAATTCAACAAACATTCTTTTGCATTATTCTTTAATCATAAACACTTCAAAGTATAGCTGATCATTCATGGCATGAAAAATAATTGAAAATCACTTCAAATCACGATAGTCATAAATTTCAAAGTAACTCGAGCAATAAGAAACTAACCTTGGTTTGTCCTTTCTCTCCATTCCCAACTTACACCGAAAATCACAAAGTAAAACACAATATTCAAGAGGAGTTTCACCGAACCAATCACCTATGCTAGCAAGGGCTAGTCCATAAGGTCAAGGTCAAGAATTCTTGCCCAAGAATTAGACTACACGTCGTAATCCATAAGAGTAGAGGAATTCCGGATAATTACCACATATTTCATGAATTTTTCTTTCAAAAGCATGTCAATGCCTACGTACATAAGTACAAGGATCGTCCCTAAGCAATTCTCAATGGTTATCATTCGACAGCTTCACTCGAGTCGCAAAATTATTTAGGCAACAGCAAGGACTTAAGTGGGGAAACGAATTAATTTTTTTTCTTTATATATTTTTTCTATTTCTTTTTTTTTTCAAAACAAATACTTTCAAGGGGGAACTTACCTTCCTAACCCTCGGCAATTGTTTTCTTGTTTTGTCAAAGCAGATACTTTCAAGGGGGAACTTACCTTCCTAACCCTCGGCAAATGCTCGACTTTATTGGATAACCCCACACTTAAGACTTGACTAGATGCCAAAATATTAACTCGAGTGTTACAACAAATGCACCATATATTACGAGATATGCTTAAGTCACCTAAAGGCAATACAATAGCTTTATGAAATATTATCCATGTTTCGTTCAAAATTTTCCTCTATGAAATTGAATAAAACTTTGCTTTTCTCAAGGTGTTATGTCAAAAATTTCTAAGAAAAATCAAACTAGGCAAGCTCTTAAGTTAAGTCACAAGAAATAAATTTTCTATCATGAAAGTCGTTCAATTCAAAATTTTCAATTCATGAGTTTCTCAGCAAACATTTTTAATCTAAGTGTTCGATCTTGTTTAGAATGTTTAATTGACATTTTTCAACGTGTTTTCATTTAAATAGTAGGATGTATGCAAATTTTTAAAAGTATGCAATGTATATATCATGAAAATTTGTATGCATACTACTCCCCACCCCACACTTAAAAATTTGCTTAGTCCCTAAGCAATAAATTAAGATTAAGGTGTAGAGATACTTAGCTGGTTGTCGAGTATTTCGTTCTTGACATTTTTCTTCGTATCTTGACTTTCCAATGCGCTGCACATCTATCATTCTTGCAATGCTAACAAAGATTTGTCATTATATAACAAACAAAGCAAAACATGATAAATAAGTAAGTTAAAATGTTCAAACAAGTGCACATGTCAAGTACTCGATCAATTGTTTTCTAGTTGTGAAAGTTGGTTTTTTTTTTTTTGAATCTTCCCTTATTACTATGAAGGTATAGGCAAGTAAGTCCTTGTTTTCCAAACGAAATTTCCATTCTTTCACAACTTCTACCTTGTGGCTTCTTAACTCGACCACTCTATTTGGTCTTAAGTGAATAAATAAATTCGGTCGAGTTAGGGTTTTGTTTTGTGTAGTTGGGCTAGGTTTTGTTTATGATTAAGGTGGTATGGCCCAAAAGTTTTATTCGGTCGAGTGAACCAGATGACTCGACCGGATGGAAGAGTTTAATTTCGGTTTAAGGTTCAGGTTCATCGGTCGAGTGACATTCTTAGTTGGTCGAGTGGGCTCGGCCAAAATTCAGAATTTAATTGAGTGTTTATTTTCTTGTTCAAGGTGTTTTAATTCTGAATTTTATTTTAGTAACCCTAAAATTTGGTAAGTTATAAATTTCTTCTTTATTGAATTTCTAACTTTGTTTTCCAAACAAAGACATGATTATTTGTAGAAGAAATAGAAATAAGGTTTAATCACTCATCAGACTCGATCTCTATTGGTTCTCCTCTAGGCTTGCGAAATTCTTTGATAGTCACCCTACGAACCTCATACCACTCAATACCCGAATTATTTTTCTTAGGCTTCTTGGACTGTGTCTTGCTCGAGGTAGCTTTTTCCTTACCCTTATCTTTGCTTGTATCATTGAAGTTCCCAACCGAGCGCGCGTTCTCGGAGGGGTCTTCTTCCTCAGTTACTTCCTTATAGGCAAATTCCAATCTAGCGGGTTTTTTGGCTAAGAATGCTAATTTCCTTAACAGGTTAAAGTCCAATTCTCGAAATTCTGTGTATCTCTCGGGTAGAACAAATTGGCAACCGATGGCTATGCTAGTGATCAATGAAGTACAACCCACGTACTGTGAAGAGTAGTATGCCTGCTGCATACCCTTGAACATAGTTGTAAACACATCAAACCAATTGATATGTTCATCTTGGTCGAGTGCCCACATAATATTCAAGTCCTCTCGGGTAACTACATCAACAGTTTCGGGTTGGCAATTAATATTCGTAGCAATCAAACGATGCACGTACTTCCAAACAGGATTCTTAATAGAGGATGGTGAAGGGTAGTCTGGTATGAAATCTTGGCGGCTAATGTCTTTCCAAATCTGAATTCTTTGTTGTTCCGTAGCCAAGTGACAAAGTCCTCCTTCAGGAAATCCAAGATGTCTATATGCTTCTTGTCGAGTCCAATAAAAATCCAAATCTTGAATTCTGAATTTCCATCCTTCATAATCATATGCAAAACCTTCTCCTTCCACAGGTTCAAACGAAGCAATGAACTCATAGACAAGTTCCTTATAGCATTGCTTGTTGAAAACAACATCCACATCGAGTGCAGCTCGGTTAAACATGTCATAAACTTTGGCACTAATGCCAAGGCTTTGCATTGTCTTGTCATGAAGGGCTATCGAGCTCACTAAAGGCTTGAGTCGGTTTGCATCTTCAAATAATCTTTCATAGGTTCGTGCATGGTCTATGTTGTCAAAATTTGGTGGGTAGGATGGGTCATAGGTGTGAACAAACTCAACATGAGTTCTTCTTTGGGAAGGTGCACTGGTGTTTTTGGCTAGTAGGTTGGATTGAGACATGTTGCTCGAGTATGTAGAATCGGTCGAGTATGGTGATTTGGTCGAGTATGGTGATTATGCCATGCTACTCGATCGGTTCTTATATTAATATAATTTTGGAAGCTCTAGGGTTACTCGAGTATTTACTTACCTAATAAAGTGTGATAAATATTTGTATATCAAGGGTTTCTAATAATGGAATATTAAATCAAAGATTTAATCAAAGATTTAATCAAGGATTTAATATATGGAAGTTATGAATATTTATTAAGGTTACTCGAGATATTTTGTTTTTAGGAAAGAAATGGGCTAAGTGCTCGAGTGGGCTTTGGTTACAAATCTGATATTTCTAATTTGGGTCGAGTTGTTTAAGTGTTGGTAATGTTACTCGACCGAATGATCCATAGACTCGGTCGAGTGAAGCAATGTCCTTTTGCTTCACTTTGTGCTCTTAAAACTTGGCGATTCTAAGGGTAAATGACAATAAAACTAGTACGCGCAAGTTCAAGTTACAACTACAAAGTACCGCAAACGGTACGTCCAAAAGTTTCAACAACAAACACAAATAAACAACTAAAAGAGGCTTTCCTAGCACTCTTCCCACTCGAAGCTCGGTCCTTCGTTCATCTTCTTCTTTCCTTTCCGGTCAGCGCGCTTGGGCATTTCCTTTGTACATACCCATTCCTTGCTCCTCCTATCCATCAACGTCATAGTGACCAAACGGGCGGTATCAAGCGGTCTAAAATCTCCTTTGCTTTTAAACATAAAATACGAGCGTTCCGCAAGGCAAGTGATGAAAGATGAGCAACCGAGTGCTTTGCTCTTTTCCTTAGGGTTGATCATCTTCTTGAACCGCTCGGTGAAGACATAAAACCAATCAATGGAGTCTCCTCGCTCCATGAAGTACATCAAATCCAAGTCTTCCCGAGATACCCGAGCACCTTGGTCAACACGAGTGTTGATGTTCGTAGAAATAATCCGATGGATGTATTTCCATACTCCATCCGTTAGGCACTTGGGTGAGCAATTAGGGTCATATTCTCGCATACCGGTTAGCTTCCTCCATACTTCCAATCTCATCTCATCCGTGCAAAATGGAATAACACCTCCGGGAGAGAACCATTCTCCGTTCATATCCTCCTTCTCCTCCTTTAATTCTTTTCCATTAATCTCAAACTCCCACGACACACACTCATTATCATTATAGAACGGTTCAAAACTTGAGAAGAACTCGACCACAAGGTTGTGATGTGTCGGCTTCCCCATCAAATACTCCCACTCGATCAAACCGGCATTGATAAATATATTGTCCACAATCTCATAAATTCCAAGCTCAATCATAGTAGGTTTGTGAGGTGCAACCGAGCTTACCACTTCCTTCTTGCTCGAGCCACAAAAGTCTTGAGTAATCCTTGACTCTTGGAATGGTTTCCTAAAGCTAAGTTCCCCACACGGGTTGAAAACCGTAAATCTCCTTGCTAGGGATTTTGTTCTTCCCATGCTTGATCCTTGTCCGCTCGACATTGTTGAGAAATTTAGGTTTGAGGGTTTGGTCGAGTGAATCGGTGGCTAGGGATTTTGGATCTTGAGAGTGATGTTGAAGCGGTCGAGTAGGTGGAGTAAAGGTGGTCGAGTGATGTTTAGGGTTTTCTAAATTGGACCAATTTCCAATGGGTCCAATTAAATTGGTCTAATTAATTAGAACAATTTCCTATATGACCAAATTTAATTGGTCAAGTTGGTCCAATGATATTTAAATTTAATTTATTTTTTAATTTTTTTTTTTGTTTTGGTGGTGTGAATTCGGTCGAGTAAATTTTTACTCGATCGAATGGGGGGATTAAAATTAAACGAATTTATTTAAGTTTTTACGGTCGGTTCAATTCGGTCGAGTAAGAATCTTACTCGATCGAATGAAATAGGAATTCATTTAAATTGTTTAATCTATATTAATTTGGGTCACGTGACTCGGTCGAGTTGGTGGTTTTACTCGATCGAGTGAAAGAATTTAACCCCGGAATTTTCCCAAATAATATTCTACCCCACACTTAAATTTTTCCTAATCTAAAGAATACTACTTACTCTAGAAAGCAATAAAGTGCGGAAAAAATAAATGCGGAAAAAAAATACTTACTGGCCTAGATTAACGTCCTGGCAAGGACGTAGCCGTGTCTTCATATAAAGAAACACACTCGAGAAGTCCTTTGCTAGGATCCCTTCTCGAGAGGATATGCCCACTTCTTAGTTACCCGACCTCATAGAGATTGAGTTGCTCTACTAGATAGCATTGGTCTCCAGCATGATAAATCTTCAGTCTATGTCCGTTGACCTTAAATGTGTTTCCTTCCTTGTCTAATAATTCCACGTGTCCGTCGTCAAAAACTTTAGATATCTTGAATGGTCCGGACCACTTGGAACGTAATTTTCCCGGAAATAATCTCAACCTAGTGTTGTAGAGTAGCACTTCGTCTCCTACTGTGAATCTCTTCTCAATGATTTTCTTATCGTGCCACTTTTTTGTTTTCTCTTTGTAGACTCTCGCGCTTTCATAGGCGTTTAGGCGTATCTCCTCGAGTTCATGTAATTGAAGAATACGGTGTTCCCTGCAGCTCTAGTATCGAAATTCATCTTCTTGATAGCCCACATGGCTTTGTACTCGATCTCTACCGGCAAGTGACAAGCTTTTCCAAAGATAAGTTTGTATGGAGACATACCAATAGGGGTCTTGTAGGCTGTCCTATAAGCCCATAGTGCGTCATCTAGCTTCGACGCCCATTCCTTCCTTGCTCCTGAAATGGTCTTTTCTAAAATAGCTTTGATCTCTCTATTTGAAACTTCTACTTGACCACTGGTTTGGGGATGGTAAGGTGTCGAAATCTTGTGATATACTCCATGTTTTCGAAGCATCTTCTCGAGTTGTTTCTCCTTAAAGTGCGTTCCATTGTCACTAATGATAGTTCGAGGTACACCATATCTAGGGAAAATGATCTTCTTAAATAACTTTCTTACGGACTTGGCATCGCATGTTGGTGTGGCTATGGCTTCTATCCACTTAGACACATAGTCAACCGCTACTAGTATATACTTGTTTCCGTAAGATGAAGGAAAAGGTCCCATGAAATCAATTCCCCATACATCAAAAATTTCTACTTCGAGTATACCCTTCTGAGGCATCTGATCTCTCCTCGAGATGTTTCCCGATCTTTGGCAAGCGTCGCACGATTGAACATACTTATGAGCATCTTGAAAAATAGTTGGCCAATAGAATCCCGACTGCAATACTCGAGCGGCTGTTTTGGATGTGGATCCGTGTCCTCCCGAGAATGAAGAATGACATTCGCGTAAGATTCTATGTTGATCTTTTTCTGCTACACACGTACGATATATGCCATCACTCCTAACTTATAAAGATAAGGTTCGTCCCAATAGTATCGAGTAGCGTCTCGGAGAAATTTCTTCTTTTGTGCATACGTGATCTGGTGGTAGCGTTCCACAAACAAGATAGTTCACAAAATCTGCGTACCAAGGGTCTTTGTTTGAGCTGAGTCTATGGATAACAAGTATTCTCCTAGGAATGAATCCTTGATAGGGTCTCCACTTCCTTTATCTCTAAGGTAGTCTCGAGTCTAGATAAATGGTCGGCTACTACGTTCTCGACTCCTTTCTTGTCTCTGATCTCTATGTCGAACTCTTGCAATAAAAGGATCCATCTAATAAGTCTTGGTTTTGCGTCCTTTTTGTTCATCAAGTATTTGAGTGCTGCGTGATCCGAGTAAACAATGGTCTTTGATCCAACGAGGTATTGTCTGAATTTTTCGAATGCGTAAACTACCGCTAACATCTCCTTCTCGGTTGTGGTGTAGTTTTCTTGAGTTGCATCGAGTGCCTTGCTCGTGTATTGAATGACATGAAGACGTTTATCAACTCTCTGTCCGAGGCATGCTCCAATCGCTCCGTCGCTTGCATCGCACATTAGTTCGAACGGTAAATCCCAATTTGGTGCTCGAACGATCGGGGCGGTTGTGAGTAACTTCTTTAACGTCTCGAACGCTTCATGACATTTATCATCGAACACGAACTTAACATCGTTAGCGAGAAGGTTTGTGAGTGGTTTTGCTATCTTCGAGAAGTCTTTGATAAATCTTCTGTAGAATCCGGCGTGTCCGAGAAAGCTTCTAATACCTCGTACATCCTTAGGCGGTGGTAGCTTCTCGATCACCTCGATCTTGGCTTTGTCGACTTCTATTCCTCGTTTTGAAACTAGATGTCCGAGCACTATTCCTTCTTGAACCATAAAATGACATTTCTCCCAGTTTAGAACTAGGTCCATTCAATGCATCGAGCTAGAACTTTGGATAGATTCGATAAACAATCGTCAAACGAGTCCCCGTAAACTGAAAAATCATCCATAAAAACTTCCATAGTCTTCTCGAGGTACTCGGAGAAAATGGACATCATACACCGTTGAAAAGTTCCCGGAGCGTTGCATAACCCAAAAGGCATTCTTCTATACGCGAACGTTCCATATGGACATGTGAACGTGGTCTTCTCTTGATCCTCGGGGTGGATAGGTATTTGGAAAAATCCACTATACCCGTCGAGGAAACAAAAGTACTCGTGCCCGGAAAGTCTTTCCAACATTTGATCCACGAATGGAATAGGGAAATGGTCTTTTTTAGTTGCTTTATTAAGTTTTCTATAATCGACACACATCCTATATCCGGTTACGGTTCTAGTGGGGATTAATTCATCATTTTCGTTTTTAACTACGGTTAATCCTCCTTTCTTTGGAACGACGTGGATTGGGCTAACCCAATCTGAATAGGGGATCGAGTATATGATTCCTGCATCTCTAAGTTTTGTTATTTCTTTCAGAACAACTTCACCTAATTTGGGATTTAGTCTCCTAAGAAACTCCCTAGATGGTTTTGCGTCATCGCATAAACGAATCCTATGCATGCATACGTCGGGACTAATTCCTTTTAAATCATCTATAGAGTGTCCTATAGCATCTTTATGTGTACGTAAAACATGCATGAGTTTCATAGTTTCATTTTGATTTAGCAAAGCACTTATAATTACTGGCGAAAATTTTTCTGAAACTAAAAATTCGTACCTTAGATTTGGTGGAAGAGGTTTCAATTCCTGACCAAATTCATTACCTTTGCTCGAGTTGCTTATGATTGTAAGTTCCTGCTCGGTTAGTTCTGCTCGGTCAAATTCTGCTCGACCGAAAATGACTCGGTCGAGTACTCGGTTTCATCCATGAGATTCGACATATTTTCATCTTCTTTCCTTCACTTTCAAGAAATGTTAGCGCGGAAATATCAACTATATCACTATTTGAAATTAGCATCAAACAAATCACAATCCAAAGAACAAGTAGGTGCTTTCATCATTTTAGAAAGATAAAATTTTACCTTGTCCTCACCTAGGTCCAACTCGATTGAACCATCGCCACAATTTATCAATGCCTTGACTGTGTTTAAAAATGGTCTTCCCATAATAACAGGAATTTCGGCATAAGGGTTATCATCCATTTCTAACACATAAAAATCCACAGGAACATAGAATTCTCCAATTTTAACAGGCATATCTTCTAACACACCAATTGGTACTCGTTTAGACCTATCAGCTAGTCTAAGAATTAAAGTGGTGCTAGAAAGTTCTCCTATTCCTAATTTTTCATATAAGATAAATGGCATTATGGAAACTCCTGCTCCTAGATCACATAAGGCATCATCAATATCTATATCTCCTACGACGATCGGTATAGTGAATGAACCATAATCTTTTTGTTTCTTAGGCATCTTACGTTGTATTACGGCACTAGAATTAGGTCCTAAGGCAATATGGTCTACATCACATAATTCACGACGATGAGTTATAATATCTTTTAAAATTTAGCATAGGTGGGCATTTGAGAAATTACCTCTGAAAATGGTAGAGTGATGCTAAGCTTTCCGAGAATTTCAGCAAACTTCTTGAATGCGGCTGTTTCTTTTACCTTCTTTTGTCTGTTTGGGAATGGAAGTGGTGGAACGTAAGGTGGTGGTGCTACGTAAGGTGGCTCACTTTCCTTGTCCGTGGCTTCCTCTTCCTGCTCGGGCTGCTGAGTGTTACTCGGTTCATCTTGCTCGGCTGAATTTGTTTGCTTTCTTTGGTCTTGGTCCTTCAAGCTCCTTACCACTCTTCAAAGTGATAGCGCTTAAGTCGGCTGAGTTTATTTCGGGTTGAGAAGGAAGTTTTCCGGGATTCCTTGAATGCGTTGAAGCGAGTTGCGCAAATGTGTCTCAAGCATCTTCTGTTCGGCTTTTCCTTGTCGGAGTTCCTCGAAATATTCTGAATGTCTTTGCTCTGTTGTGCTTGAGTAGCTATCATCTGAGTCATTAGTTGCGCTAAGGTGGTTCCTCGGATTTCTTGTCTTCCTTCCTTTGTGTTGAAATTCTGATTTGTGCTCGGGCCATAGCTCTGACTCGAGGCTCTCGTAGGTTGCTCGGGTAGTATTGAGACTTACCTGGGTTTTGGTTATTATACCCTTGAGTAGGGTATGGTGGTTTCAAATCTGAGTAGAATCTAGTCTGCCTTTGTTGAGGGGGTACGTAGGATCCTTGTCCTCGAGCTATGTAGCTAACGTCTTCTCCTCCTTTAGGTCCGTAACTTCTTCAGTGTGCTCGCTAACCTCGTAACGTTCGATTGTGTTTTCTTCTTATCTAAGTTAAGGTTAGAAAGGGTTTGCACTAAAGAGTTAACGGTTTTTGAAAGGTTATTAAAGTCGGCTTTCGTGACTGAATTCGTACTCGGCTCAAGTTCCTCCTTCTTTAGATGGTTTCGGTCCACCCCATTGATGGCTGTTCCATGCGAGTTTCTCTATAACCTTGAATCCTTCGCTCGCGAGTCCCATGATGCTTCCTCCGCTTCCTTGATCCATGCGTAATCGGCTATTCTCGTCCATTCCATCGTAGAACATCGACAACAATTCCCATTTGTTATATCCATGATGAGGACATTCGCGTTGAAGTCCTTTGAATCGTTCGTACGCTTCATAAAAAGATTCATTGTTGCCTTGCACAAATTTGTTAATTCTATCCCTAATACGTTTTACCTTTGCAGGGGGAAAGTATTGGTTTACGAAAGCTTGGGCTAAGGCGTCCCATGTCTTGAATGTGTTCGGCTCGTGTCCTTGAAGCCAATCTTTCGCTCCATCGGTTAAAGAAAATGGAAATAGTTTCATGTAAACTATTTCTCTAGGTACTCCTGCAAATTTATACGTACGGCATAATTCAGTAAAATTATTAAGATGAACGTGAGGGTTACCGTATCCGTCGAATGATTCACTCTTGATCATTTGGATGAGTCCTCCTCGAAGTTCAAAGTCATATCCTTCTTCATTGGAATGCGAATGGGAATCATAACTTCCAATGGTTGGAGTTATGTAATACTCGGCTGGTTGCTCGACCTCGCCCCTGCTCGAGCTGCTCCTTGCGGTCGAGTAAGATTTTCCATATCTGGTCGAGTAAGATTTTGTTCTCGGTTTCTTCGGTATTGTCAAAGGAAATTCCACGAAGTTGAAGTTAAAGGTCTAGAAGATCTCGAAGAGCTAGAACTTGAATTTGTGACGTCCACTTGCACCTTTTTCTTCGCTTTAGAGTTTGATTGCATTCACCTACAAAAAGATGAATTTTAGTAATAGCTAGAAAAATAAGCAAATGAAAGTTTTTATTATTACTACTACTATTTTTTTTATTTTTATATTTATTATATTTACGATTTCGAGTAACTCGAAATCTAGAACTAAAAATTAAACTAGTGAAAGATTTTAAAAACTAAAAACTAAACACCGTTCCCCGGCAACGGCGCCATTTTGACGTGTGCAATTTAGATGAATAAATATTCCACACGCAACTCAAAAGAATTTATAGAACTAGGGGTGACCTAGTGTCGAACCCAAGGGAACAGTGGAATCAAGTTATATTTCAAACTCGATTACTAGCTTTTAATTCTTTAGTTTCAATTACTAGCTTTAATTTTAGTTCTTAAGCGTCTTGTTTATTCAAAAGGCAGTGTTCAAATGATTAAAAGGCAATATTAAGGCAATGTTTAAAAAAAGGTTGTTATCAAATATTAAAAACTATGACAAGGATGAGAATCCTCTACTAATACTTATGGTTTCACTCAAACAAGATATATAAATACTCACTCTCGAATGTTGCATTTATATTATAGTTATGAATTTCCTTCTTGATGACAATTTAATCTAGAATGCATAGTTATATGATAATATAAACCTCACTCTCGAATGTTGGATTTATATTATAGAATTTAGACTGAGTAGCATTAGCATACGAATCCTCACTCTCGAATGTTGGATTCACACGTAAACATCTACTCAACTAGAGTTTCCTCACTCTCGAATGTTGGAATTTCACTAGTCTTGTCTAAATACGCTTATTAATACATTCATGCACCAAATATACTCGCTGCTCTCGCTTTGCTAATATACTTGATCTAATGGTTGTATTGATTCCTAAATAATCTAAGTTCACCTCTCGGTCCTCCCTAGATATACTACTCCGACCTACACTTCTAGATGTTTTGTCAGGACACCTATTTTATGAAGATTAAGCTCGGGTATGATTCAACACACGCAATTATCATACAAGAATTGATTCATATAAATTAAATAATCATGTTCTAGTTATTCATAAGCATAGAGATTCATCAAATCCTCATCATAAAGAAACTACTCACTCATCTCGAGTGATAATGCAAACATGATTCAAACGATTAAAGTAAAACGATTGTAAATAAAAAGAGTAAAGTTTAGAAATTCTCAGTGATTGATGATCCACGGTCGAGCTCCAAAGCTGCTGCTATTCTCCTCGTATCTCGAGTACAAAACTTCAATAATTCACACGGTATCTTGAGCTCTCTCGGCTCCTTCTTCTTCTTCACTTGGTTTACTCGACTGATCAATCACTTATTATTTCAGCCCCCGTAGGTAGCTCGGGCAGCAGCAGCCAACTTTGCTTTGAAGCTCTTGTGATGCTTATATAGTGTAGTTCATTAGGGCTCGAGTGACTTCAAAGGTCTTGCTTTAACTCCCTTCATAATTGGCCGAGTAAATGTAGAGTTCTTCTTATCTTCTCATTTAATCCGAGTGGAATGAAAGGTCTTCATTTATCTTCTTGTATTAATCACTCGAGTTAATGAGATAATCCATACGAAGGGTCTTGGTCACGTGACAACTTGCTCGAGCAGTGTTTACTCGGTCGAGTAACTTAGTCTTCGGCTGTTTTTGCTCGAGTAAGGTACTTTAGTGCACTCGGTCTAAGAATTGCAGAAATGCTCCAATTTTGTCTGATTTAGGCCGAATTCACGTGCTTTTCCTCATATTTCCATTTATGCTCCTTCGTAAAGTGTAAACCGTGCTTTTGACCTGAAACATCAATCAAAGTATCAAAAGTAATATATTTTACATTCAAATCATATGAAATAAGCATAAAAGTAGGGGCTTAAAATAGACATTTCTAACACTCATCAACTAGCATTGGTACTAATCGAGTAGAAGAGTGAGTATATAGTATATTTTTTTTCCAGATTTAATTATATAATCTAGGATGATGGCTAACAGTTAAAAGTTTAGAATATTAACTACGTTTCCCCACGTTACCGTCTTAACGAAGACATTTGATACGATAACACAAAAAGAAATAAAGCATTGATATGTGAAAACAGACAGAAATAAGATGATTGTTATATTTATGCATCATTGCATTCACGACATGCATCATGACATGACTGAGCTTTTGCTCTGAGATGACTGAGCTTTTACTCTGAGATTACTGATCACAGTAGTCTTCTGTTTGATACACTTAGTTATTTTATTTTTCCTTAGCTAGTATGCTCCGTAGTACTCAGAGTTTTATTTCTTTATTATTCACTTTCCGCTACTTGTGTTATTTTCTATGATTTCATATTGATTATTTAATGTTGGGTTAAGATTAATAGTTCTGAGGCTTGCTTGGCCATTGGTCTAGCGCCGGTCTCGACCTTAGATTTGGGTCGTGACACCTAATTCGCTTGAAAGATGGAAGACATCAATTTATTTCTAATGTCTACTATGTGCCCAACATGAAAAGTAACATCCTAAGCTTGGGACAACTATTGGAGAAAGGTTATGATATTCGAATGAAAAATCATAGCCTCTCCATAAAAGACAATAGAGATAAATTGATCGCTAAGGTGCGATGTCGAAGAAATCGGATGTTTCTCATCAACATACAAAATGAGATGGTAAAGTGTCTAAAAAACGTGCTACAAGATGCATCATGGTTATGGCACCTTTCGATTTTGACACTTAAATTTTCAAGGATTGGAGCTACTTTCAAAGAAGGAGATGGTAAGAGGACTACCTTGTATCAACACACCCAAATCAGCTATGTGAAGGATGCCTTGTAGGGAAACAATTCAGAAAAAGCTTTCCTAAAGAAACAGAGTCAAGAGCAAGCGAGCCCCTCGAACTCATCCACACCGATGTGTGCGGTCCTATCAAACCAAATTCACCTGTAATAATTAATTTCCTTCTATTTATTGATGATTTTTCAACGAAAAACTTGATTTATCTTTGAGAGAAAAATCCGAAGTATTTGAAAATTTAAGAAAGTTTAAAGCTTTGGTGGAAAATGAAAGTGGGAGAAAGATCAAAGCGATAATATCCGATCGAGGTGGAGAGTTTACGTCAAAAGAATTTTCTCAAATTCTGCGAAGAAAATGGAATACGACGATGATGACGGTTCCTCGATCTCCAGCACAATCGGAGTGGCGGAAAGAAAGAATAGAACGATCCTCAACATGGCGCGAAGCATGCTAAGAGTAAGAAAATGCCTAAGGAGTTTTGGAGAGAAGCGGTAACGTGTGCAGTCTATCTGTTGAAATCGATCAACCTACAAGAAGTGTTTGGGGAAAACACCACAAGAAGCTTGGCGTGGAAGGAAACCCGGTATCTCTTCACCTGAGAGTATTTGGAAGCACAGCGCATACACACATCCCTGACGAAAGAAGAACAAAACTAGTCCCATCGCAAGAAGAACAAGTAACTCCACCACTTCACCAAACTACAACAACACAAAGAGAAAGATCACATTTGAAGATGAAGAAATGCCACCAACGCACACGAAACCTAGCGAATCTATATGATGTGAACTGAACATCAAGATAATCTTACATTTTTCTGTCTCTTTGCTGAGTGTGAACCAGTGAGCTATTAAGAGGCTGCACAAAAAAAGAAATGGAGAGATGCAATGGATGAGGAAATAAAAGCTATCCAGAAGAATAACAATGGGAACTAAGCTCACTTCCCAAAGGACATAAGGCTATAGGCGTCAAATGGGTGTAACAAAGTAAAACAAAATGCAAGTGGAGAAGTAGAAAAATATAAGGCGAGATTGGTGCGCAAAAGGATACAGTCAAAAAGGAAGGAAACGATTATAACGAGTATATTGCTCCAGTTGCTAGACTAGAAACAATTCGACTAATCATCTCTCTTGCAGCTCAAAACAAAGTGGAAGATACATCAAATGGATGTGAAGTCAGCATTTTCTAAACGGATTCTTGGAAGAAGAAGTATACATCCATCAACCACCAGGCTACGAAGTCAAAGGAAGTGAAGACAAGGTATTAAAGTTAAACAAGGCTCTTTACGGATTAAAGCAAGCACCGAGAACGTGGAATAGCCGAATTGACAAACACTTCCAGGAGAACGGTTTCAAGAAATGTCCTTATGAGCATGCACTTATATATTAAGAAAGAAGGTGAAGATGTGCTTATTGTGTGCTTATATGTGGATGACTTAATGTTTCACAGGAACCAACAAAAGTATGTTTAAAAGATTTAAGGAGGTAAATGACTAAGGAGTTCGAGATGACAGATTTGGGACTAATGTCTTATTATCTTCGGATTGAAGTTAAACACAAGACAATGGAATCTTTATCACACAAGAGAGCTATACGAACGATATTTGAAAAAGTTTAAAATGGAAAATTTCCAACCAATAAGCACGCCGATGGAAACTAGAGTCAAGCTAACTAAATTTGAAGAAGGAGAAAGAGTAGACTAACATTATTTAAAAGCTTAGTAGGAAGCTTGCACTATCTAACATGCACACGACCAGATATTCTTCATGCACATGGAATATCCAACAACCACCCATTTCAAAAGCTGCTAAGAGGATTCTTCGATATCTTCAAAGGTACAACTAATTATGGATTAATTTTATTCCATTTTCTGATGAATACAAACTTATTGGATATTAGTGCAGCGATTGGGTGGAGACATAGACAACCGACGAAGTACTACCGGTTTATGTATTTTTTCATGGGAAATACTGCTTTCACTTGGGCGTCAAAGAAACAACCAATCGTAACATTATCAACATGTGAAGCAGAATATGTGGCAGCTAATTCATGTGTTTGTCACACAATTTGGCTAAGAAATCTTTTAAAGGAGATTGGAGTGATACAAGAAGAACCAA